>CAUYQV010197927.1:0-16777 GCA_963574575.1 Galagoides demidoff | reverse complement strand
TCTCTCTCTCCTCTCTCTCTCTCCCTCTCTCTCTCTTTCCCCCCTCTCTCTCTCTCTCCTCTCTTTCTCTCCTCTCTCTCTCTCTCTCCTCTCTCTCTCTTTCCTCTCTCTCTCCTCTCTCTCTCTCTCCTCTCTCTCTCTCTCTCTCCTCTCTCTCTCTCTCTCCTCTCTCTCTCTCTCTTTCCCCCCTCTCTCTCTTCTGATTTGGAGGACTCTACACCTTGCAGATATTTCCTCCAGTTCAGTGAATTGCCTTTTCATTCTCTTGATGTATTTTTTACCATTCTTATTGGTTTGTGAAATCCAGGTGCCTAGAGCTTTTTTGCTATGTAAAAGCAAAGTAGAGATGAAGCCCTCTGCTTCTTCATTCCCCTAGACCAGCACTACCAGAGCTTTCTGCAAACAATGTGGATGCTGAGCACACAGCCACATCTCAGAGAGACTGAGCAGCACTGTCCTTTATATAAATGCAGCCTTAGAAGACCAAGGATCCAGTCCCACCTGCCTCACCTCCCCCTCCCTTCCTGGTTCTTCTTCCTCTTCCCAGAATGTGTCAATCCCCCTCCTCCCCTGGGTTTTGCCATGGTGGCTTTTCTTCCTAGTCCCTCCTTCCTTCTCCTCCGTCCCCCTTCACCTAACTGACACCCTCCCACCTCTGTTATTGTGCCAGGGCTGCTGTAACAATGTGCCACAAATGGAGTGATTAAAACGCAGTTCCAGAGCTGTCTCATGGTTCTGGAAGCTGGAAGGCCAAGACCGAGGGGTCCGCAGGGCCGTGCTCCCCGTGACGGTGCTAGTCAAGGAGCTGCCCTGTGCTTGCTGGCACTCTCAGGCCTTCCTTGGCTTATAGACACCCCGCCCTCATCCCCTGTAGAAGTACCACCTTTGCTCTTCCCACGTCCTTCTCCCTGTGTGCCTGTCTGTCTCTAAACGCCCTCTTTTTATCAGGACACCAGTCCTATTGGATTTGAAGCCTGCCGTACTCCAATCCAGTATGTCCTTATCTTAACTAATTACCTCTGTGACCATCTTGTTTCCAAATATAGTCATATTCTAAGGTCTGGGAGGTGGGACTTCAACATTTGAATGTCGGGGGAGGGGAGACACAATTCAATCCATAACACCATCCTTCCAATGTGTGCCGAAATGTCACGTACCCCGAACTCCCAGGTCCACCCCACTACCACCACCATCATACCTCTGATTTTCCCTTGTAGACATTCTCAGAGCTCAGATCCATTATTTACTTTGTCTTCCACCACCAGATTAAGTCCCATGGGGGCAAAGACCGTACAGTTTCCTTTTATAGTATTTCCAGTGACCAGTGACAGGCACAGTGGTAGGCGCACAGCAGGTCCTTGATCCACGTTTGTTCAGTCTAGACCAGCACTAGAACCAGTCGCAAACTAGCCACAAAGTGCCGTGGTAGGATGCTGACTGGCTCAGGGGCAAACAAACTAGGTTTGAATCCCAGCTCCACAGCTTCCTAGATGAATAACTTTGGTCATGTCATGCACATTCTCTGTGACTCAGTTTCTCCCTCTGCAAAATAGAGGTTAAGGACTGTGTCTCCTTCATCAGGCAGCAAAGTGAGTCAGAGAATGCTGAAGTCAGTGCCCTTCGTGACTTTGCTCACTGCTGAGACCATTCTCTCCCTTCCCAAGGTCACCGTCCATACCTGTGTTTTCTATTCTAAGTGTTCTGGCCATGCTGGCTGGAATGCAAACCTCATGCGGTTTGGGACGAGATGATGTTCCCTGAAACTTCCGCCCATGGCTTTCTCAACATTTCTTGGAGATAGGAAAGTAGATTTGGCTCTGCTCAGGACCTGTTTGAACATTAGCTGCACATACTTCAAAACCTGAGCCCCTTGGACTTCTCACCCGTTTACTCTTGGCAAAAGGCAGCTTCCTGCTTCTGCAAAGCTAAGCTTTCAAGCTTAGGGGAAAAGGCTTTTTGGACAACAAACAGCCCTATAAAAACAATATTTTGATGAGTTAAGTGTAAATGAATCAGAAACACATGGATTAAGCCTCTCTTGATGTACACATGGGTTTAATAATTATTGGGGGTGGGGGAGAAGGGAAATGGGACGGGAAAAGCCATGTCTTGGGTTTTACCAAATGTAAAATGTTTGAGAAGTAATTCAAGACATTCCGCACTCCCCCTCTCCCCCAAATGCAGCCAGATTTTCCGATTCCACTTCCAAGGAGCCACACAGGATCTTTCTAGTAACGACTGAGTGCTCCAAAGAGCCAGGTCTTCGTGGCTTCTCATTGGCTGGGCAGGAAGCTATGATTTATGAGACCATTCAAAGATTTATATATTGCCATTATAACAAATTCCTTCCAAACTGAGCGGTACCCAAATTCAGCTTTAAAAATATCTTTCCTGTTAGAAGCCTCTTTTCTATTCACAAAACTCCCTTTCTTTTCCTTTTCCCCAGCCTCTCCTTAAACCACAGGTTCCCCCACGAGGTCCCAGGCCAATGAAGATCGAGGGAATTAATTTTACTACGGCTGAAACGTGTTTCACTTTGGATTGAGTCTTAAATGACTTGGGTCTATATAAGCTGAGGGTCATAAGAAGGTTATAGCTAAAAAGGGCTTATAAGTTAGGTGAAGGGTGAACGGGGTGGAATTTTATAAATGCTTATTGCTTTCATAAAAAGAAAAGCTAAGTTGTGTTCGTGCCGAACACAGTCAAACACTCAATACATCAGGGCACGCTGTTTCCTAGAGGAAATGTCCCATGCTGATTCGGCAGGCTTCTGTCTTCCTCCATTTCAATGACATCATTACCTTGGATGACTGGTTAGGATAAGTAACTTCTTCCACATGTCACCCTCTGTGTGTCTTTCCCCCAAATAAATTTTGAGTCACTCCAAGCTCTGAGGTATTCTAAATCACTTGGCTTAACAGGGAGCAGAAAAGTGGGGTGAGAGGTGGTGGGGAGAGGGACGTCTCGCTGCTCTAATTCCTTGTCCCATAGGTCCTGCTTCCCATTACGTGCTCACAAGCCCCAGCTGCCACGGAGTACACAGGTTATCAGGAAAAGAAATAGTCAAGTCAAGTCAAGTCTCCAGAACTTCATGCATGAAGTTCATGAACAAGCACAGGATTGCAAAGTCAGAACGGGAGGGTCAACTGTTTTAGCAAACACCCAGGGGATGGTAATCTCACAGTGCTACATATGAGAACCATTGCCCAAGGGACCCAAGCCACCTGCATCAGTCACCAATACCACAGTGATGCCACGTAACAAACTATCCCACAATTCAGTCTAAGGACAATGTTTCTCAAGTTCACAGACCTGTCAGTCAGTAGAACTAGCTGAGCTGGAATGAACTTCAAGCTCCAGACTGTGACTCTGGGCTCTAGCCTGCAAGTTCAGATCTGTTCAAAGTGTCTGTCCTCATCCTCCCCGTAGCCAGTCCCCAGGTCATGTGGCCTGCCCTACCTGTCACATTTCAGAGCTCAGCTCTATCATTCCTTCCTAGATACAAGCACTGTTACTATCCTACACTGCTTCTTGCTCTCTGCAATTCATGGCTTAAGGATTCAAATGTTGAATTAATACATGTATTTTCCTGTCTAGCACTCTGCCATGATGTCATCGATCCAAGACTACACAGTTTTTCTAAGTACAGCAGTGGCTACCTGGGCCTGTTCTTCCACAGCAGGCCCCAGAGTGCAAGAGAATAAGACCAAGCACGCAAGCATGTTCCAAGTCTCTGCTCACATCTCATCGACTAGCAGCCCATTGGCCTAAACAAATCACTAGGCCAATATTAGAATCAATAGTCAAGGCGGAACCTCCACCAACCATGAGCCCATGGCAGGGCTGTGGATACCACTTCTGGGGAGTAAAGAATTGGGATTCACAATTCAATCAAATCATCCAAGTGGTTCTTGACCACTTGGAACCACCACAGAATCGGCTCCTACTAACTCTGTGTGCCCATCATGTCTAATCCATGCATTTCTGTTCATCCCCATGCATTGCCCTTGTCTCAGCCTCTGGTACTTCTCATCAGACCCATCCCACAGCAGCATCCTCCCTGGTAGTGTCCTGTCAATTCGTTTCCCACGCTGTGACTGAAGTGGCCTTCCTAAAAATCTGATTGCATCTGCTCTGCGTTTTGTGACCTCCCTTCACACCCAGGATAAAGGTCTTAACCTTTACGCAATCCCTTAATGCAATCCTCAAAGTCCGATGAGAACCTGTCAAAGTCGACCTCTTCATTCTTGTTTGTTTGTTTTTTGAGACAGTGTCTCACTCTGTCACCTTGAGTAGAGTTCCATGGCATCATATCTCATAGCAACCTCAAAATCTTGGGTTCAACTGATCCTCTTGCCTCAGTCTCCTGAGCAGCTGGGACTACAGTGCCCACCACTATAGCCAGCTAGCTTTTCTATTTTTAGTAGAGAAGGGTCTTGCTTGTCTCAGCTGGTCTCAAACTCCTGAACTCAAGTAACCACCTGCCTTTGTCTTCCAGAGTACTGAGATTACAGGCGTGAGTCACCATGCCCAAACAACAAGTTCATTCTAATTTCCTGCCTGTTTTCTCTTGCTGCCCACCTCAGTCACACCGCATTCCCTTCTATGCCTGCAACACTTGTATTGTCATCCATCTTAGTGACCTTGTCACATGATCATGTAAGGGATGACCTTCCCTGACCTTCCCTGGGTAACTCCTTCCCATCTTCAGACCTCTGCCTAAGAAATGTGTCTGTAAGGAAACCTCCCTTGATGCCACAAACCAAGATTGGTAAGTCCTAAGTGGTTTTCAGATGTGTCTGAAAATTTCTAAGTTGTGGTGTATTTCCCCTACCCTTAAACCTGAGAGGGTCTTTGTCACTGTCCCCATGAAGAGTAAACAGCAGAAGTGACACTGCTGTCCTCCAACGCTGGGGGAGGAAGCCACATCTTTTCCACTGATTTCTCTTGGAACACTTGCCCCTGGAACTAGACTCCATGCTGTGAGGGAAGTCCAGGACACTTGGAAGGGCCTGTGTGGAGGTGAACCCAGGCCTCCCAGCCAACAGCCCCAGCTTGCTCCCAGCTGACAGCAAGCACCAACCTGGGGGCTATCTGATCCTGGATTCTCCAGCCCTGAGCGAAGCCACCCCAACCAATGCTATGAGGAACAGAGACGAGGCTTCCCCGCTGAGCCCTGCCTGTGCTGCCGATTTGTGAGCAACGTTGCTGTGGTTGTTGTTTGACGATTGCTACCTTTTAGGTCCCGAAGTTGGGGGACCGTTTATGGCTCAACCTTAGATTACCAAAACCATCGCCCGCTTCGTGCTTCTCTTCAGTTGTTATGTTGTCCCATCATGCTAAGGCACAAGCTATGAGGGCACAAACTCTCACCCAGTGCATGCTCATCGCACACTTCCTGACAAATGGCTGGGCTACAGGTCTTGGCCTGAAAGGTCAGCCTCCTCTGGGAAGGAGGGATCAAAAGCAGAACCCCACATGTGCTTTACCATTCTGTTCCTCATCCCAGTCCCATATGACACCTCCAAACCTGTTTGTATTTTAAGTAAAGTATAAGATTTCCAGCAGGAAATGGTATCATCAAATTAGAATAACTCAATAAGAGTGTGTTAGTTTTCTAAGGCTGTTACAACAAATTACCACAAACTAAGTGGCTTAAAACCACAGAAATGTATTTCCTCATAGTCAAGGAGACCAGAAGTCTAAAATCAAGTTGCCAACAGGGTCACAGTCTCTCTAGAGGCTCCAGGGGGAAATCTTTCCCTCCCTCTCCCAGCTTCTGGGGCCCCTGGGCTGCCTTGCTCCAGCCCCTGCATCTGCCTCCCGAGGCCCTCCCTCTTCTCCTGGGTCTCTCATAAGGACACTTGTTGCAGGATTTAGGGCCATCAAGCTATGCTAGGGTGATCTTATCTCAAGGTCCTTAGTTATATCTGCAAAGACTCTTCTTCCAGATAAGGTCACATTCCTAGGTTTCAGGGAACATGCTGTGAACACTTCTTTTTGAGGCCAGCCTTCAATCTACTACATAAGGTTAATTAAAAGGCTATTTTTAAAGGTGTGGGAAAGGTTGTGGGAGCCATAGTGAAGTACCCAGTCCCCGTTAGAGCTGTTCCCACCTCTAGGACTTGAAAGGGAGAATTAGGGGTTTCTGCCAAAACCCAGAGAAAGACAGCTGTTATAGAAAAGGCTTCCTGGAGAAAAGAAGTGACTTTGAGTCCAAGGACACAGCTAGATCAAGGTCACCCAGAGGGGAGAGAGCTAAAGAGTAATACAGCATCATCCCCTCCATCCCGTCTCCCCCAGGGAGACCCTTGGTCAAGCCCAGACAGAAGCCAGAGGCCAAGGAATTCATTAGGTACAGTCCGCCCAAGCCATCTTCCTGGGCAGAGGACAAGGACAGATGGAGGGTGGACCCAGGGTTGGGGAGGGGCAAGAAGAAAAGATCCAACACAAACTACGTGCTCAGAGAAGAAAGAGCGAAAGCATTCTGGATGTGTCTGCAGGCATAAGATAGAAGCTTATACGAGAGAAGGGCGGAGGGACCCCCGGGTGCACCCTGCAGTGTCGCACCCAAGCTGCAGACCTCAGATAAGTCACTGTTCTCCTCGGCCCCTTTCTTTCCTCTTCTGCAGAAGAGAGTAATCTGATTTCCTCTGCTTACCTCACTCAAGCGGTTGCCTGAAGCTCAACTGAGGGAGCAGGTGGACAGTAGGTCCACTTCACGAAGGTAGGTCTTTGTTCTCTGCTGTACTTCCAACCCTTCGGAGAAAACTGAACATATAGTAGACACTAGTCCAGATTTGTACTGATCACAAGGAAGTTGAAACCCAACAGTCATTGTCTGGAGTCCCCGGGGGGTGAATTCACAGCCCTTTCTGCTCAATATCATGGGGAAGAAACTACATGGCCTAGAATCTCCTGGAGGTTATGGACACATGGTCTCCTCATAAACACGCCACACACTCAGAGTTGGCCATGTCATAAATCAGGTGCCCAGTGGTGGTTCTGGGAGTGTCAATGAGCGTGAGACTCATACAGCCACTAAAAAGAACAAAAACCCAATTCACAATGGCTTAACCAAAAAGGGGGATTTATTGGATCGTGTAACCCAAAATTCCACGTCAGAGCAGACAATTTCAAACAAAGACTTGGCAGCTAAAACAAGGACTCAGTTCCTCTCCATCTCTCCATTCTGTCTTGGAAAGTGTTAGATTTGGATGGCGTCTGTACACCTTTGGATGTTAATACAAGGCCCTCTGATGCTCCGAGAGCTCCCTTCCCATTAGCCACACAAGTGCAGCCTCCTTCTCCCCATGCTGAGCAGGAAAGAGGGGCTCCTCTGGCATCTCCCTCACAGGGAAAGCAAGCCTGCCTTCGTCAAAAAACCAGAAAAATATCTTCTTGCATTTTACAGGCTCCAGTTGGTTCATTATTCATTCCTGAGCCGATGACTGTGATCTTGGAGGAGGTGGGGTGGGGGAGACCTGCTCACTGGCTTGCACTAGTTGAGTGCTGGGCAGCCCCACCCAAACCACATGGCTGGGAGGGAGAAGTCTATCCAGAGAAATGCTATGTGATGTTGGGGGGAGGGGGGAGTGGATTGAACGCTGGTGAACCTACTGTGGACGACCATGTCACATCTGGGTTATAATTTCCAAAGACCTTTCTCACAGTATTCCCATGGACCCTTAGAAAAGCTCTGTAAGGAGCAGGTGTTTGGGCTCTGATATTATCCACCAGGTTCACCAACTGGGTGCATACCCCTTCCCCACTGTGTATCCAGTGACGTCATGTTGGTAGCCTGACATCAGCCATAGTGTGAATAGTTCCACCATGGACATCGGCAAGACCACAGACGCACAGAGTCTTTATTGTCCAGAAAGTCGATGTGCCAGCACACCACTGAATGGGCTGAAAGGTTTCTGGCTCAGAGATTCCCTACCATGCCCACCAGGAAGGTCAGAGAAGCATCTGTTCACCAGCCCCAATCTTCCTCCCTTCTGCCTCCACAGCAGCCTTTAGGGAAGATGAGGCTAACCTGGACGTTGCACGTGCATTCTGCCAGGCCACTGATGACATTGCTTTCAAATTTTCCTTCCAGATTCATTTCCTGACTCATCCTTTGAGCTCTGGTCACAAGGCACTTTCTGTTCCCCAAAGCACAAGGGTCTTTCTTACCTCTGTTCCCCTGTGTGTGTGTTCCCTCTGCTAAGAACACCCTTGTTCCCGTTCTTTGCATAAGAGATTCCGTCAAGACTCAACTCAAAGGCTTCTGCTCCTCCCGGGAGAGACGACCCATCTGTTCTCCATGGTCCCACCACCCTTGCAATCCAGAACTTGCCACTTGGAATTTAATTACTCATTTATTCATCTGTTATCCCCAAATAATTGACTGAGTTTTCTTTTTTTTTCATTGCTGTGTTCCCAGTGGCTAGCATAGAGCCTAGCCTATGCTAGGTAGCTCAAAAAGAATTCTCAAATAAACAAGAAATTTTTTTAAATTCTGTATTTAGCACCCACTATGTGCCAGACACTGTGTTAAGCCCTGATTTTTGTAACAGAGGTCAAGACATGGTCCCTGACCACAAAGAGCCCGGGTTATGTAAGTAAATCAGCAAAATTGACACCTATCCTTACAGCCACCTCTGCATCACTCCTACACGACGTGCTACATATCTGTTTGTGCAAGAAAGGTGGCCCAAACCCTGAGCATTCTTGACTCAGCTCTCCTTTGTAACACGCCATCCTCACTAAACACTGAGGCATCCGTGGACTATAAACACAAAGCGAGTTGCAGAGACACGGCCCCTGATGTCTGGGAGTTTGCATTAAACTAATGACCTTGGCTCTCGGCAAACAGGAAAGAACAAACAGGCCAAGAAAGAAGCTGCCTGCTCCACGGTGGGACGGGAACGGGCTCCCAGCAGGATCAAGAGCACAGGGACATCGAGTACCAGGAAGTCGGGCCAGCTGCCCTATTTCAGTGGAAGAAGGAGCATGAATCACCATCTCACTCCTACTCAAAGGAGAAATGAAATGATGGTGGCCTGGGTGAGAGGTGTGTAAGGCAGAGAGCGCATCAGAGCAGTTGTCCAGGCACCAGGCATTGTATCTCTAGCACAGCGATTTTCAACCAGTGTGCCATGACCATGAGAGGATCTTGGGTGTGCCGTAGAAACTTTTCAAGATCATTAATTCAATTATTTTTGAAAGAAGTTCAAAGCATAGTAAGTATATTCTTTATTATTTTTACTTTTTATCAATATAATTTAAGTGTTCTGTGGAAGTTTAACTATAGATTCAAGTGTCCCTTGAGATTAAAAAAAAAAAAGTTTGAAAAACATGGACCTAGCAAGTCACGAACTCCTTGCAATAAGCCTGGTGTCTAGATGCACTTTATACAGATTAAAAACTGAGACTCAGAGCAGTTAAGTCACCTGCCTAAGATTGCACAGCCAGGAAGAGGGAAGGCTGGGTTTCTGACGCAGATCTGCTTCTTGCACCTGACTTCAGCTGTGGCATTATGCACGTACAACTTCAGAGAAATTAAAGCATGACACAGATTTTGATGCCCTTATCTAAGAGGGCAAGAGTTTGGGTCAAGTACAGAGGAGCATGTGAGAGGCAAGCATCACCCCTTCAGGATGGAGACTGCTCCATCACCGCGAAAAAATTCCCTCCGGTTACTCCCTATAAGCCATACCTTTCCTCCATGGTCATATTTTGCATGGCTGATAAACCCAACCAAGGAGACTGAGCTTGGGCAAATTTCCCTCTCATTGTTTGACCTGCCAATTTCCCTTTGCTCTTTCTGCAAGGATTGGCTTGTAGATTACACATCCTTGGGCGGAATCTTCTTGGTGTTTCCCTTTCCCTCTCCTCAACCTCAGCACAGAAACCCACCACAATGGCTTCCATAGGGAGGCAGGAGGTAGGACACACAGAGGCAGCTGAGAGGATGAGGGAGATCCAGGCAAGACAGCTCAAATTTGCAACTAGAGGCCAGACCAGGCATGAGCGGTAAGGAAGCAGGAAAGGCCGAATCTAAATGCCAAGTCATGTGTCTTCTCTTTTGTTGGAAAATTACAAAGCCATGTCTGACACAGGCTCAACTTCAGGCACAAAGAGAAGCCAGAGTCACGAGCCACAGAGCCCAGCTCCCTAATCCATTAAAGAAATCTCCCTGTCATTGTAAAGCCCCTGGGAGCCACCCTCTCACTGTGGCAGTTACACGCTTTGCTCTGGACTTGGTCCTGCCCAGCATCTACTCTGCGTTAGCATTTAACAGAGATGTTGGAGTGAGCGAAACAGTGTCCCCCACAGACCCACCCCAGAAAAGACATGTTCGTCTGGAATCTCTGAATACAGCCTTACAGGGAAAGGGGTCTGTGCAGAGGCAATTCAGACAGTATCTCTAGATGAGATTATCCTGGATCAGGGCGGGCTGTATATCCAGTGACAGGTGTCCTTATCAGAGACAGAAAGAAGACACACAGAGACACACAGTGCAGAAGGCTATGGAAGAAAGAGGCAGAGACTGGAGAGGTTGAACTGCAAGCCGAGGAGTGCCAAGCGCCCCCAGGAGCTGGAGCAGCCGGGAAGGCTCTTCCCCGGAACCTTCTGAGGAAGCGTGGTCTTGCCAATATCTTGATTTTGTACATTCAGCCTCCAGAGCTGTGGGAGAATAAATTTCTGTTGTTTTTGAGCCACCAAGTTTGGCAGCCCTAATACAGGTATGGTCCCTGGCAAGCCATTTCATTTTACCTCTCTAAGCCTCCATTTTCTCATCTCACAGATGGGTGCGATGATCGTATCTCGTTTCCAAATATGACAGGAAGATTCAGTGAGAGCAGGCACTCAAGGCAGAGTTCAGTAATTGTTACAAGTTCATCAACTACAGAGAACAGACTATCTCCACCCCTAAAGACCAACGTCCAGGGCAAGGAAAGAAGACAAGAGGGCACAAGGTGATGCCAGCCTAAGGCATCCGTGGTGGTAGCTACAAAAGACAGGATTAAAATGGAGAAATGGGGCAGTACCTGTGACTCAAAAGAGTAGGGTGCTGGCCCCATATACTGGAGGTGGTGGGTTCAAACCTGGCCCTGGTCAAAAACTGCAAAAAAAAAAAAAAAATGGAGAAATGCAGAAAAAGAGCAAAAAAGAGATCATGTTCTTTCTGATCCTTTAAATGCTTCTGGGAGAGCCTGAGGACATAGCTGAGTGCTTCTCAGAGCCTCAGTTTGCTTTTCTGTAAAATGGGGATAATAATAGAACCTCCCTTGCAAGATTGCTCTGAGGACACAGTAAAATTCTGTGTGGAACGTGCTTAATACAATGTCAATATTTATTCATGTATTCCATTGATAATTGAGGAATCCTTTTGCGCACCAGGCACCATGAGAGGCATATAAGAAGCACTCAGTAAATGGTCTCCATCGTTTTTTGTGTTTGTTATTATTACTGAGTGAGCTGGGAACATCTCTATTGACCAAGGGTTTCCCAGACTGTGGAAGAAAGATGAAAAGGAACTATCCTTTCTCCACTCTCTCAATCCCAAGCAACTCCCAGAGGCTGTCTTTGGCATCTCTCTTAGGGGCATCTACCCTCACCCAAATACTTTTCAGGACCACAAAGAGGAGACACCATGGGCAGTCCTCCACCCCCAGGACTGCAGGAACCTACCCTGAGGACACAGCCCCATGGTTTTGCAGAAACACAACAGCAATCATGGGCAGCATAAATCTCACAGAGCAATTTCAAGCTATTCACGCTGCTTATTTGAGAAATGGGACCCAAGGACTTTCCAAGCTCTGTTGTCCTCTTCAGACCCCAACAGGAAAGATCACTTCATTTAGTCCTTCATTTATTCATCCTTTCAGTAAATATTGATTGAGCATCTGTGTGTCGGAGACTGTTGTAGGCTCTAGAATTTGAAAAGGAGAATAAACAGACAGTATCACTTCCATCAGACAGCTAATAGCTCAGTTTATTGTGCAGATAAATACATTATTTCAAACTATAAATAAGTACCCTATGGGAAAGTTACCTGTCACGATGAAAGTGTTTATAGGAGGATCCAGCCATGGAAATCAGGAGAAGGGACCAATTGGAAAAGGTCCCTCCTTGGTCTAAGAGCTAAACAAGAAGACTTAGGAGTGTAAAGTTCAGGATGGGAGTGAGGAGGAGGATGCCAGGCAATGGGAACACCTTGTGCAAAGGCCCTGTGGTTAGAGGAATTTTTGTTGGAAGGCGGAGAGGGGGGAAACTTGTGGAGAACAGGAATGAGGGAGGACCAAGAGGCAGAGTTGAGATTCACAGGGTCTTCTAACTCTTGGAAAAGACAAATCTTTAATCACAAAGCAAACATCTCTTCCCGAGCACAACTGAGGGCCCGGCCCTGTGCCAAGTGCTCTTCCCGGTTAGCCTCCATCGGATTTGCAGCAGGCCTGTGGGACTGGCACAACGCAGCTCAGCTCTGCTCCACAGGGAAGATCTTCTGTCAAGGTTTATTCACCTGCTCAAGGAGCAAAGGAAGTCCTTGCAGTGTTGTGACTCCGGGCTTTTGGGTTTTGTTTTATCGGTTTGTTTCCATAAACAAAAGAAAGATGAGGAGAGCCGGGGCTTGGCATGAAGCCCGGAGAGGGACTGGAGCTCATGACTTGAACACAGTTCCCAGTTCCGAGACGAGACAGAATAATACTATCACCACACATTTGAACAGCACTTTACTCCTCTATACGGTTCCCTTCGACTCTCAGAGTAACTACTATTATCCCCATTTTCCTAAAGGGGAAAACTGAGGCCATGAAAAGTTGAACAGCTTGCTCTGACATAGTGCTCCCAAGTCCTAAGAGTGGAAACCAGGATAAGAAGCACTTTTCCTGACTCCTGGCCAGGGCTCTTTCTCCTCCCTGCAGCTGCCGCTCTGGGGCAACAAGCCATCCTCTCCTCTTCTGCCTCGGTGGGGACCCCATCCCTCGCTGAGACAGTTCTCACAGGCCCTCAGGACTGAATCGGAAGAGTGCATTTCCAGGAGGGGTTTTAATGATCTTGAACTTGGTCTCCGCCCTCTCCTTTCAGGTAGCTAAGGGTAAAACATAAATGAGTGTAAGAAATTTTATCTTTTTTAAATAACTTTTTTATAAATCAGAATCCACGTATTCACCATTCTCATCAACCACATCTGAAACCTCTCCGAGGTTACTCTTTCCTCTGGGAGACTCCGTTTGCTCATTTTGTCAAAGTGAGCGTTGAACACCTGTACTCACTAAGAGAGTTACATAAAAAGCACGTGTGGCATTCTTGGTGTGCTGGAAGCGCCATATAATGTTAGCCCTTAGTGTCACTACCACGCTGATTTTTCCTATTATTAGCATCACTCTTTGTACCTTGCTGGGCAGTGGCCCTGCAGTTCAGGATGATGAATGAGCTGTCCTCAACAACTTTCCTCATAAAAAGAGGAGCCAATTGTAGTCACAAGACAAGGCATCAGGCCATTTTGGAAACACCTTTAACAAACAAGCTTTGGAACAACATAAAATAAATCATCTAATGAACAGTTTGCTAATCAGAGGAAAAAATGCATATGAACTTAAATCTATGGAGTAGACTGTTCACACAGGTTATAAGCTAACAGACAGACTTCTGCTGGGATATTCTGTGTCACTCCTAACAATATCACTTAGGATAGCTCAGCACCCCAAGCTTTGTAAAAGAACAATTATATTAACAGATACCTTTCACTGAACACTTTTCTTTCCAGATACCATGTTAGTTTCTATGTACATTTACATACAGCATATCCCACTGAAGCATTATATTCTTATTACCCTCATTTTACAGATAAGAACACTGAGGTTTGTTAAGCCATTTGTCTAAGTGGCAAAACCAGGTTTGTTTTTTGTTTTGTTTTGTTTTGTTTTGTTTGAGACAGAGTTTCACTACGTCACCCTTGGTAGAGTGCTATGGCATCATAGCTCACAGCAACCTCCAATTCTTGGGCTTAAGTGATTCTCTTGCCTCAGCCCCCCAAGTAGCTGGGACTATAGGTGCCCGCCACAACACCTGGCTATTTGTTGTTGTGGTGGTTGTTGTCATTGTTGTTTGGCAGGCCTGGGCCAGGTTCAGACCCACCAGCTCCAGTACACATGGCCAGTGCCCTAACCACTGAGATATGGGCGCCAAGCCACAAAGCCAGGTTTTGAACTCTGAGCTATCTGATTCTACTCTCAGACCACTCTGCTCCACAGCCCAACTAATTGGCATCCAAACTGTCTCCAGCTCTAAAGACTGCACAGTTCTTGGGTATATACCCATGCTTTGCCCTGCTTTCTGAATATCCTCTTTGCTTTTCTTCTTGGAAATCCTTTTGCAAATGTTACTCTTCCACAGGTCAGTCTCTGGCAACCCCCTGGCTCAGGGCTTAGGGGACAGCCAGGCCAAAGAAGTCAAGTTTCACCAGCCATAAATCCTCTGTCCCTGACATGCCCCTTAATGGCTTATCTTTGGAAAACATGACCCAGGCTAAGCCAGGGGGATGGCAGGCCAAGTCATAAAGCCAGCAGCCAGGGGACACGGGGTGTCCAGGCTTACGTTCCTGACATCTGACTGGGTGATGTTAGCAGCCAATCCACTCGTCCACCCCCTGCAAAATGGCCTGGCTCAGAGAGATGTCACAGGACATCACCAGAGGCCTCTCATCTGTCCCCAAGACATCCATTCTTGCCAGATCCCTTCTCAGCCATTACCCTATGGTTGTCCTTCACCCCTTGATTTGTTTCAGATGTGTGAATATGATATGAAAGCTCCGATTTCAAAGCTTCTGTGGGCCGGGTCTTGGGCCTCTTGGGCCTTGGGTTTTGCACTAAGTGGCCTTTCCCATGGACAGATGGCTCCATCAGACATCACCACGGTGTACCCTCTTCCCAAAGGCCTTCATCTTTCTGACAGAAAGGACACCAGAAGCCCCTCCCCCCAGACTGAGGCAAGTGGGAGAAAGCTGGGGAAAAGATTAAACTCTTGCTAACCCAGGAGTGCACAATCAGAAAGCTCAAATGACTACATGTCAAGATGGGAGTGCAGGGGGAAGGGTAGTACCCAGTAACCTGTAATCACTGGAGGCTGTTTTCCAAGAGCCGTACCTGAGCCAGGACTCCTGAAACCCAGCGCGGACATCAGTATCACGTGAGGAAAGTTTTTTAAAATACTGTTGCTTAAACCAACCCTTGGAGATTTGGATTTAATAGGCCAGAAGTTGAACTGGGATGTTGGTAGTTGTTAATGTTCTCTGTTTAAGTTCCTTAGGTGATGGTATTAATCTTCTATTGCTATATAAAAAAGGGTTCCACAAACTTTGGGGCTTAAAATAATACACACTTATTATGCTATAGTATCTGTGGGTCAGGGACAACTTAGCTGGAGCCTCTGCTTCAGCATCTCATGAGGTTGACATCATGATGATATGCAGGACTGGGGTCTCATCTGAAGGCTCGACTGTGGATAGATTCATTTCCAAGCTCCTCAGGTTGTTGATAGAACTTAGTTTCTTACAAATTATAGGACCAAGGGCCTCAGTTCCTTGTTAGATGTCAGCTAGAGGTTGTCCTCAGTTCTTTGAGGGGGCCTCCTCAACATGGCAACTTGCTTCAGCAAAGCCAGCAAAGGGCAGAGACTGCTAGCAAAATAGAAGCTATTTTATTATTTTCTATACCATAATCTTATGCAAAATAATCACAGAAGAGACATTCCACCCACTTTTCTGTATGCTCTTTGCTAGAGAAAGCCACATGTCCAGCCCATGCTCAAAGGGAGGGGACTATACCCACAGTGTAAATACCCAGAGACAACATCACTGGAAACTGTCTTAGGGTCTGTCTGCCACACAGAAACTAATATGCAGCCAGCTTTAAGAACTATTAATCTTGGGGCAATGGTTCTCAAATCCCTCAGATCAAACTGTACTTCTCATGCTTTAAAAAGCATATAAATCCCCTGGGAATCTTGTTAAAATGCAGATTCTGGCTGGCACCTGAGACTCTGCATTTCTCATCCCCTTGCGATGCCAGTACACTGGTCCTCAGATGACACCTTGAGTAGTGAGGACCTAGGAAATGTCTTAGGGCCAAACAGATTCTTTAAGGTTCAAGTCTCACTGCCTCTTTAGCACCATTAGAGTTAGCATCGCATCCCTGAATGTTGCAAAGCATGAAGCTCATTTTATCAGGACATGGTATTATCCAAACCTCACATTCAGTAAAGCATCACTGAGCACATTTCCTACTTCCGGTCGACTGAGGTAGTCATAAAACCTTAATAATTTGTTTCTGAGATATCTATATATCAAATGGGTTAATATATGGTATATATATTTGCAACCTCAGTGATGCTAAAGAAACGTGATATTACTATCAATTATAGGTTCTAAACAAGATTAGGTTTAAAAATAAAGGGAACAGGCTCAGCACCTGTGGCTCAAGTGGCTAAGGTGCCAGCCACATACACCTAAGGTGGCAGGTTCAAATCCAGCCCCGGCCTGCAAACAACAATGATGGTTGGGCCCACCAAACAATGACGGCTGCAACCAAAATATAGCTGGGTGCTGTGGCAGGCGCCTGTGGTCCCAGCTACTTGGGAGGCTGAGGCAGGAGACTCACTTGAGCCCAGGAGTTGGAGGTTGCTGTGAGCTGTGATGCCACAGCACTCTACCCAGGGGGACAGCTTGAGGCTCTGTCTCAAAAATAAATAAATAAATAAATAAATAAATAAAGGGAACAAACAT
>CAUYQV010197926.1:0-13031 GCA_963574575.1 Galagoides demidoff | reverse complement strand
CCTCCAACTCCTGGGCTCAAGTGAGTCTCCTGCCTCCGCCTCCCAAGTAGCTGGGACCACAGGCGCCCACCACAACGCCCGGCCATTTTTTGGTTGCAGCCATCATTGTTGTTTGGCGGGCCTGGGCTGGGGATTCGAACCTGCCACCTTAGGTGTACGTGGCTGGTGCCTTAGACGATTGAGCCACAGGCGCCGAGCCAAGAGACCTCATCTCTTAAAAAAAAAAAGTAACTGGGCCTTGTGGTGGGCGCCTGTAGTCCCAGCTACTAGAGAGGCTGAGGCAAGAGAATCGCTTGAGCCCAAGAGTTTGAGGTTGCTGTGAGCTATAACGCTATGGCACTCAACCCCAGGGCGACTGAGTGAGACTCTGTCTCAAAAAAAAAAAAAAAAAAGAATCCAGCTAGTTCGGACTCATGATCCAGGGCTCTGTCCCCTCAAGGAGCAAAAGAAGAACCAGGTCCAAGGGGGCAGCTAGCCTGCTTGTTCTAGAGCAGTGGTTCTCAACCTCCTAATGCCGTGACCCCTTAATACAGTGCCTCATGTTGTGGTGACCCCCAACCATAAAATCATTTTCGTTGCTACTTCGTAACTGTAATTTTGCTACTGTTATGAATCGTAATGTAGATATCTGACATGCAGGATGTTTTTTCCTTGCTGCTAAGGAGTCATGACCAACAGGTTGAGAACTGCTGTTCTAGAGGAAATGCTAAAGATCTAAAGTGGTAGAAAGTTCATCTTCTCCATTGTCAGTCCTCAGAGCCTCTCCATGAGGCCAGCGTGAGGAATGATGGTCAAGGGCGGGAGGCCAGAAGCTTGGCCTTCAGCGACGCAGCCCAGGGCAGGTAAGACAGAGAAACTTTAAAAGCCAAGGCAGGAAATGCTGAAGCAGGATCATGAAATGGCATTGTCAGAGGCAGCTGCACCGTCCCAGGCAGTGAAAGTGAACCAGGCCCAAGGCGGCGGTGATGGGCCAGTGAAACTCCTCACCGCATTCACTCTTGAGGTTGAGGACAGTGAGGCCGACCCACCTGCCGTGTCAGCACCTTGATCACGATCTCAATGGGGGGAGGTTTCCAAATGACTCGGCCCTGCTGCCCCAGGAAGGAAGCGTTCTGGGCTGCACCGTGGGGGCCACTGGGTGGGGGCCAGGCACTTGAAAGTGAGTAAGTGATGACACAGCAGTGGCGGACAGGGCTGCTGACACTGTGGGACCCACTCTAGAGGGAAGCAGCGATGGACCAGCCACCTGCCTCTACCTGCCAGCGGGGGACAAGGGAAAATCCCACTAACGGCTCCCCTTCGCAAAGAAACAAGTGCTCAATTCTGTAGCGTGGCATTTCATGTGCTCTGTAATGGGCCCAAATTGACTGTTTTTTGTTTTTCAGGTAGTAAATTTTTACAGGATGTTTACTGTGTTTTTCCAAACTTATACCCTGCTATTCCCCTGGAGGTATCCTATCCTTGTGATACCCCATGAACCCTAATAGTCTCCCCTTGTCCTGCACTCTCCACCCCTTTTCTGCCTCCACACCTTTGCTTAAGATGGTTCTCTATCTGGGCTGAGCACGGAGGCTCACGCATATAATCTTAGAACTCTGGGAAGCCAAGGAAGGAGGATCTCTTGAGCCTAGGAGTTCAAGACCAATCTGAGCAAGAGCAAGACCCTGTCTTTACTAAACATAGAAAACTTAGCTGGGCGTTGTGGTGGGCACCTATAGTCCCAGCTTCTTGGAAAGCTGAAGCAGATGGATCATTTGAGCCCAAGAATTTGAGGTTGCTGTGATCTGGGCTGAAGCCGTGACACTCTGGCCTGGGGCAACAGAGTAAGAGACTATGTCTCAAAAAAAGGTTTTTATGTCTGGAATCTGGGCAGCTCTTCCCTTGTATTTCTGAGTGACCAACACCTGAATATCCTCAAGGCCCATTTAGTGCCCCTTTCTCTATAAAGACTGTGCTTCCTCAAAGGAAGCCCCCACCCAGCCTGATCTCACTACTTTATCTATATTTCTTACTTTTTACCTTGCATGGTAGTTATTTATTTACTGGGCTCTGAGAGGTTTTGGTGACACAGCCACTTATGCGTCGTTTTTTCCCCTCCTTTCTCTTTTTCTTAAATTATTTTTTTTGAGATAGGGCCTTACTCTGTTGCCTGGGCTGAAATGCAGTGGCATCAGCCTAGCTCACAGCAACCTCCAACTCCTGGGTTCAAGTGATCCTCCTGCTTCAGCCTAGTTCCTAGCTGGAATTAGGGTCTGGCATAAGCCACTACACCCTGCCCCCCTCACCCCATTTTCTCCAACAGCTTTGCACCTACTAGGCATACAATACTTGTCTTTGGGCTTGATGCCTATAGCTCAGTAGCTAGGGTGCCAGCCACATACACCGGAGCCAGTGGGTTTGAACCCAGCCCTGGCCTGCCAAGCAACAAAGACAACTACAACCAAAAACAGCCAGGCATTGTGGCGGGCACCTGTAGTCCCAGCTACTTGGGAGGCTGAGGCAAGAGAATGTCTTAAGCCCAAGAGTTGGAGGTTGCTGTGAGCTGTGATGCCATAGCACTCTACTGAGGGTGACAAAGTGAGACTCTGTCTCAAAACAAACAAACAAACAAACAAAAACGAAAAACTTGTCTTTGCCTTGCTGAAAGAATGAGGAGAGAATGAGGGTGGGGCAGGGGAGATGGGGTAAGAAGTCTGGGGCAGGGCCAAGTTTGTCTCTGTCTGGTGGTTTTCCAGGGCCTCGGGCTGTGGTGCTAGTGTGGATCAGGAGCCAGGATGGAGCTATGGATCACAGCTTTGTGGGCAGCTGCCTGACGTTTGGCAAGTCCCTATCTTCTTACTCACCTGTAACTGGCATAACACTACCTCAAAAGTTGTTGCAAGGATCGATGTGGAGTCAGGCATGAAGACACCCAGTACCTAGAAGGTGCTCCATGAAGTTTGTGGACGGTTAAAACTTGTACCTGTGTGCAACTTGCTTCCAGAAGGCTGATCAGGGAAGTGAGGGGAGTTTCTTGCAGTCCTGTTGGAAGCAGGGAGAAGGAGAGAGGGTGTTTCTCACCCCATCCGAGGGTAATGTTTTAGTTTCTTTTTTAGAGATGGGGCTTGCAACTGCGGTGGGCATCTGCCTTTACCTGTCTGTGCAGGGCAGACATCTGTGCACTTGCCAAGTCTTTCCAACTAGATTGTAACCCCGCACGGTGACAGGCACGTAGGGCAGAGTGAGCTGTCGGTAGAGATCTGGCGAGTGGGTGGGTGAACACAAGCATAGTAAATACATCAATAGTCTTTGGAGTCTAAAGTCCTACTTCGATTAAACAAAGTGGTCTGGAGCTGGGCACTGAGGGGACACCACCGAGACAGGGTGGCTAAGAGAGAGGCTCAGTTATCACTCTTTGCTTGACAGCTGACCCAGAAACAAAGTGGCACTTTTTGCCCTTCCCAGGCCTGTAGTGGGGAGGAGAAAGCCACAGTGCACCGAGGCCTATGAGCCAGCACAGTACCCAGGAAATGGATGCTGGCCAGGCTTCTTGGCAGTGGAATTTAGCATCCCACAGAGAGGCCTGGGGGCCGAGCCCTGGTCAGCTGCAGAGGGGACTCCATGGGCTGGGCATTGGAAAAGGAAGGGAGTGGCTGGAAGCTGCCTAAGGGTGGGGAAAAGGGACCCCTAACGGCCTCACCAGCTTTGCATGGACCCAGTTTCTTCTCTGAGGTAAGCAGAGTTTGAGCACATCACAGAAAGGGTGTCAGAAATGAACAGTGGCACCAAAGGCTTAGGAAGCCGTCCTCTGTGCAGTCTGAGGCTAGTCTGCTGTGGAGTGGCGTGTGTGGGAGAAGCCAGTGTTGCTGCTGCCCAGCGGTTGCTGAGCTGGAGGAATCTGAGGTCAGGGGACTCTAGAGAAGCCATAAGCTCTCTCCAGTCTTTTTTTCTCCAGAAAACCTTGTAACTATGTGCAACTTGCTTCCAGAAGGCTGATCGGGGAACTGATGGGAGTTTCTTGCAGTCCTGTTGGAAGCAAGGGAGAAGGAAGGAAGGTATGTTTCTCACCCCATCCATATCCAATACAAGGTTTTGTGGGGTTTTTTTGAGACAGAGTTTTACTTTATTGCCCTTAGTAGAGTGCCATGGTGTCACAGCTCACAGCAACCTCAAACTCTTGGGCTTAAGCAATTCTCTTGCCTTAGCCTCCCAAGTAGCTAGGACTACAGGTGCCTGCCACAACACCTGGCTATTTTTTGTTGCAGTTGTCATTACCTGGCCCGGGCTGGGTTTGAACCTGCCACCCTTGGTGTATGCGGCTGGTGCTGTAACCACTGCGCTACTGGCGCTGAGCCCCAATATAAGCTTTTGAAGTTTGGGGTATGCCACCTGGAGCTACACCCTCAGAGGGCACAGGGGGTTCTCCAGGCCTTTTTCCAGTCTCCACATTTGTGTTTAGGTGAAAGCAACTTGAGCCTGGACAGGAAAAGAAAAGGGTTTTGTTGCCTTGGGGAGCCCTTAGTTCACACTTTGTTTTCTTCAAGGGCTTCTAAATGGTTTCTTCTAGCTTTATTTTTTTTTTTTATCTAATTATATAACACAAGAGCACATTATTTTTGCAAATGATTTAAACATTGTATCAAAAGCTCTTTGATCAGTACCCACAATCAAGCTTCCTGTGCTTCCCAGAGATAACCACAGAGGCAAGGTTAGTGCATTAACTTTCTGGACCTGTTCTATGCAGCATAGAAAAGATAAGGTATGATTTTCTTTATTCTTAGGCAAAGAACATCGTGTTGCTCTTATTTCAGTAAGTTCAAATTTTATTTTAGAATCAACATTACATCAAAATGGAAGTTAGCAGGAAAAATCAGTCATCGTGTTATATAGGAACGAATATAACTTGTGTGCACCATCTTTTTTCTACACATCCTGCAAATTTCTAGCCTTAGTACACGTGTAATTTTCTGGTATGGCTTTTCATTTAGCATGTTCTCATAACCATTGTTTGGAGGTTTTCAGCATGAAATGTCCATGCTTAAAATTGTTCTTTTTCTGCCTGAGATCCAAAATGCTATAATAATATTTATAATTAGAGTTAACATATATTAACCAATATATTGGTCAATTCAGTCAGCCATTATTATAAAGAACCTACTATTGCCAGGTTTGGGTCTAGATCTGAGGGTGTGGCAGTGAACAAAAACAAAGATTCTTTTTTTTTTTTTTTTTTGCAGTTTTTGGCGAGGGCTGGGTTTGAACCCACCACCTCCAGCATATGGGGCTGCTGCCTTACTCCTTTGAGCCACAGACACTCCCTATAAAACAGAGATTCTTGTCTTTAAGTCTTCATGGAGCTTACTCACTAAGGAGAAAAGACAGACAGTAAATTAAATAGTACATCAGATAAAAAGTATCTAGAAGAGTATGTGTGCTATTAAGAAAGGCCACTTAGGATGGGAGGGCTGGAACTGTGGGGAAAGACCTAATATTTACAAGAGGACTTTTTTTTTTTTTTTGAGACGAAGCCTCAAGCTATCCCCCTGGGTAGAGTGCCATGGCATCACAGCTCACAGCAACCTCCAACTCCTGGGCTCAAGTGAGTCTCCTGCCTCCTGCCTCCCAATTAGCTGGGACCACAGGCACCCGCCACAACACTGGGCCATTTTTTGGTTGCAGCCATCATTGTTGTTTGGTGGGCCCGGGCTGGGGATTTGAACCCGCCACCTTAGGTGTACGTGGCTGGTGCCTTAGCCGATTGAGCCACAGGTGCTGAGCCTTTTAATTTTTTTTTTGAGACAGAGCCTCAAGCTGTCCCCCTGGGTAGAGTGCCATGGCTTCACTGCTCACAGCAACCTCCAACTCCTGGGCTCGAGCGAGTCTTCTGCCTCAGCCTCCCAAGTAGCTGGGACCACAGGTTCCCGCCACAACGCCTGGCTATTTTTTGGTTGCAGTCATTATTGTTGTTTGGCGGGCCCGGACTGGATTCGAACCCACCACCTTAGGTATATGTGGCTGGTGCCTTAGCCTCTTGAGCCACAGGCGCTGAGCCTACAAGAGAACTTTTAAGAAAAGTTTTGGTGTTAAGAACATGAGCCATGAGGATACCTGGGGGCAAAAGTGTTCTAGGGAAAGCAACTAGCTAGTATGAAGATTCTGAAGTATGAGAACTTGCAAGGTGGCCTGTGGGCCAGGGGGTTTGTAAAGAAGAGGCTATAAGAGAGGGCAAAGCCAGATCATGGAAGGCCTCATAGGCCCTGGTAGGAACTGCGCCTTTGACTGTAAGTTGATAAGTACTGGTAGGTTTCAGGCAAGAGTGAGAGGCAACTTTCGTTTTAATAGGCTGACTCTGGCTGCTACACTGAGCATAGACCACAGGGAATATCAATGGAAGCAGGGAGACCATGAAGCTATTTCACTGGTCCAGCTAAGAGGCAAAGATAGAGCCAAGGCCTTTGGATAAATGGATGACTCTAAGCACTTTGGCCTGAGCAGCCAAAGGATGGAGTTGCTATTAATTGAGATACTTACCGAGGTAGGGAGGATCTTGGAAAGAGCAAGGACAATAGGAGAATAGGAGCTCATTTCGGGGCATGTTAGGTTGAAGATGTCTATTAGGTATCCGCATGGAGTTTTCCATCAGGTAGGTGGCCATTCAAATGAAGAGTTTAGAATAATGAGCTCAAGGTATATATTTGGAGCTAGCCAGCGTATCAATGATTTGAAAGCCAAGGAAGTGAGTTTAGGCAGAGAAGCCATTAAGGATTGTGGCCTAGGACACCCTAAGGTTTAGAGGTTAAGGAACTTTATTAATTTATCTGATTTTTACAACAACTTTCTGAGGCAATTGCTATTACTGTATTGTAACCATTTTACAAATGATGACATTGAGACATAAAGAGGTGAAATAACTTGTGAAGAGTCACGCAGCTAATAGGGAAGCAGCCAGTTTCTAAGTGTCACTGAAGCCTCTAGGGTACGTGGGTGGGCTCTGTTAAAGGAGCATGATGTACAGGTCAAAAAAGTGAATTTTTTTTTTTTTGAGACAGTCTCCCTCTGTTGCCCCAGGCTAGAGCACCAGGGCTTACCCTTGCTCACAGTAACCTCAAACTCCTGAGCTCAAGTGATCCTCCAGCCTCAGCCTCCCCATAGCGGGACTACAGGTGCCCCCCACCACACCCAGCTTGCAGGAGACTGAGTCTTAGGGTAAGTAATTTGGCTGGTCTTTTTTTTTTGAGACAGAGCCTCAAGCTGTCACCCTGGGTAGAGTCCTGTGGCATCACAGCTCACAGCAAACTCCACCTCCTGGGCTCAAGCGATCTTTCTGCCTCAGCCTCCCAAGTAGCTGGGATTATAGGCATGATTCAACATGCCTGGCTTATACCGGTACTTTAAATGTCTGTTATAGTGATTGCATCAGACCTTTCAGTAGAGCTAAGAATGCTACCTCTATTCAAGTACTCTGTCCCTTTCCTCAGCCCAGATCTTAGTCCAGACCAGCATTTTCTCACACCCAAACTGCCACCACCACCTCCTAACTGGTCTCCCTGCTCCCACTCTGCACCCCACAATCCTCACAGCAGGAGGTTGAAGGGAGCTATGATGACAGCACTGCACTCTAGCTCAGAGCCACAAGAGTGGGACTCTGGGCCAAGCGCAGAGGCTCACACCTGTAATCCTAACACTCTAGGAGGCCAAGGCAGGTAGATACAGTTTGAGACCAGCCTGTGCAAGAGCAAGACCCTGTCTCTACTAAAAATAGAAAAACTAGCTGCACACTGTAGCCTATCGGCACCTATAGTCCAAGCTACTTGGGAGGCTGAAGCAAGAGGATCACCTGAGCCCAAGTGTTTGAGCTATGACCCCCACGGCTCTCTACCCAGGGCAATAGAATGAGACTCAGTCTCAAAAAAAAAAAAAAAAGAGGGTGATCTTTTGAAACTTAAATCATTCTTTCTCTTTTTCTTTTCTTTCCTTTCCTTTTTTTTTTTTTTTTTTTTTTTTTTTTTAGAGACAGTATCTCTCTGTTGCCCAGGCTAGAGTGTCATGCATCATCTTAATTCACTGCAATGTCAAACTTCCAGGCTCAAGAGAGCCTCATGCCTTAGCCTCCTGAGTAGCTGGGACTACAGGCACTCATAACAATCCTCAGTTAATTTTTCTATTTTTAGTGAAGATAGGTTCTCAAAGTCCTGAGCTCAAGCAATCCTCTGGCTTCAGCCTCCTAGAGTGCTAGGATTATAGGTGTGAGCCACTGCACCTAGCCAAATCACCCCTCTCTTTACATAAAATCCAAACTCCTGAATGCGGCCTCCAAAGCTGACCCAGGCCGGACCCTGTCCACCTCTAATCCCACCACCCTCCTCTTCCACTGGCCTTTTCTTCGTTCCATCCACACAGAATATACTTCCCTCAAATCTCACTCTCTTGGCTTCTTCTAATCTTCAAAGTTGCCTCCACCCCACTGAAGTCAGCCTCCCTTTCCTAGTGTTTTTTCTTTTTTTCTATAGAAACGGGGTCTCGCTCTGTTGCCTAGTGCAGTGGTGTGATTAGAGCTCACTATAACCTCAAACACCTGGGCTCAAGTGATGTTCCTTCCTCAGTGTCCCGGGTAGCTGGGACTACAAGTGTGTGCCACCACGCCTGACTAACTTTTTTGGGTTTTGTAGAGATAAAGTCTTGCTCTGTTGCCCAGGCTGATCTTGAAATCCTGGCTTCAAGCAGTCCTCCTGCCTCAGCCTCCCAAAGTGCTGGGATTATAGGTGTGAGCCTCTATGCTTAGCATCTAGTATTTTTTTCATGTGTAAATATTTGCTATTTGTTCATTCACTTCGTTATTGTCCATCTTCTCCCTCCAAAAAACTATAAAGCTCCTTGACAGCAGGGACCAGTCAGTCTTTTTTTTTTGAGACAGAGTCTCACTCTTGTCCTGGATAGCATGCATGGCATCATAGCTCACAGTAACCTCAAACTCCAGGGCTCAAGAGATCCTCCTGCCTTAGCTGCCAGAGTAGCTGGTACCTGGCTAGTATTTTCTGGTTTTAGTAGCGATCGGGTCTCGATTTTGCTCAGGCTGGTCTTGAACTCTGGAGCTCAGCCATTAACCTGCCTTAGTCTTCCAGAGTGCTGGGATTATAGGTGTGAGCCACTGTGCCCAGCTACCAGTCAGTCTTTGTGATTAAAGTATCTTCAATATTTAGCACAGTATCTGGCACAGAGTAAATGCTCAATAAACACTTGTGGAATGTGGAACACCCTGAGACCAGAGCAAGAGGGGCTCCTAAGGGTGGCGCCTGTGGCTCAAAAGGGTCAGGCACTGGTCCCATATGCCGGAGGTGGTGGGCTCAAACCCAGCCCTGGCCAAAAAAAAAATAACTGCAAAAAAAAGAAAAAAAAAAAGAAGGGCTCCTAAATGGGCAGTGTTCTCTGGTGTCCACCAAGAGCCTCTCACTATACCTGGGATACGGACTTCCTTTCTGAACTGCCCTCAGCCCACTCCCAGGGTCTTCATGGGCCTCTTCCTCAGGCCCATCACCCTAAGGGCAGACTGAGTCTTTTTTTTTTTAGAGACAGAGTCTCATTTTGTTGCCCTCAGTAGTGTGCTGTGGCATCACAGCTCACAGCAACCTCCAGCTCTTGGGCTTAGGGGATTCTCTTGCCTCAGCCTCCCGAGTAGCTGGGACCACAGGTGCCCACCACAAGAAGACTGAGTTTTTTATGCATTCATCCCGAGGCCTGGAAGGTGGCCTGGGTGACTGTTGGTAGGATGGGTGGTGAGACTTGAATGTGCTAGTTTCAGTGTCTACATGCAGGCCCACAAAGTCTCCAGCAGGATGGGATGCCGATGTGGCACTAGAAGGGGACAGGCCAGGCCTCCCTGCACCTAAGGAGAAATTAAGGAATCCAAGAATTCTAAATTCAAACTGGCCTCCTGGTTGTTAAGAAGGCACGCATATATATTGTCAAAGTAGGAGGGTAGAACATATATGATCTAATAGTCTCTTTATAGCTTTTAGCTATGAGATATATGGTCTATGGGCCTCCATGTGTAATCCCTTTTTTAAATTTTGGGTTAGTATGGAGGACGGATAATTAGGTTACATTATTTGGGTTTGTAAGCTGAAGT
Source organism: Galagoides demidoff (assembly GCA_963574575.1). Lineage (NCBI taxonomy): Eukaryota > Metazoa > Chordata > Mammalia > Primates > Galagidae > Galagoides > Galagoides demidoff. The sequence goes on along the minus strand of CAUYQV010197926.1, from coordinate 2,926 downwards.
CCAAAGTTTGAATGTACTTGTGTCCTTCATCCAGAAGTGTGCCATATACCCCTGTATATACCCACTCCCCCACCATTTGTCCCTTTTTTTTTTTTTTTTTTTTGGAGCTCACTCAGTCACCCTGGTGTTGAGGGCTCTGGAGTCACAGCTCACAGTAACTTCAAACACTTGGGCTCAAGTGATTCTCTTGCCTCAGCCTCCCAAGTGGCTGGGACTCCAGGTGCCTGCCACAATGTCTGGCTATTTTTTTGTTGTTGTTCTTTTCTTTTGTTTAAACAGTCTTACTATGTCACCCTTGCTAAAGTGCCATAGTGTCACAGCTCACAGCAACCTCTAACTCTTGGGCTTAAGCACTTCTTTTGCCTCAACCTCCCAAGCAGCGGGGACTACAGGCGCCCGCCACAACACTTGGCTATTTTTTGGTTGTAGTTGTCATTGTTGTTTAGCAGGCCCGGGCCGGGTTGGAACCTGCCAGCCTCAGTGTATGTGGCCAACAACTGGACCACTGAGTTATAGGCACTGAGCCCTGGCTATTTTTTAGAGACGGCATCTCACTCTTGCTCAGGTTGTTCTCAAACTACTGAGCTCAAGCAATCCACCTGCCTTGGACTCCTAGAGTGCTGGGATTACAGGTGTGAGCCATTGCACCCAGCCTCCCATCTGTATTCTTGTTCAAGCTTCGCCTTTTGGCAGAGATAAGCCCGGCTTTATGGATTGTTCGTTTGTTTGTTTTTTGAGACAGAGACTCACTTTTTTACCCCCAATAGAGTTCTGTAGCATCATAGCTCACAGCAACGTCCAACTCTTGGGCTCAAGTGATTCTCTTGCCTCGAGTCTCTCTTGCTTCCTTGTCTCTCTAGTAGCTGGGAATACAGGTGCCCATCACAATGCCTGGGTATATATTTTTTTAGAGACAGGGGGTCTCACTGTTGCTCAGGCTAGTCTCAAACTCATGAGCTCTAGCAATCTACTGCTTTGGCCTCCCAGAGTGCTGGGATTACAGGCATGAGCCACCTTGCACAGCCAGGCCTGCTTTGTGGATGAACCAGTTGGCCTGGCCTCTCCTTCCTATGGCTGTGAGGAGAAGAACACAGCCACACACCAGTGAAGCTAGAGCCCCAACTGAAACTTGAGCCTAAAATCTTTGAAGCTTTGATAGGAATGGGAAGTGAAAACCTGTCATTTCAAAGCTGACAATAATCCATTTTCATTCTTAAAAAAAACCTCTTTTTTCTTTCTTTTTTTTTTAGAGACAGAATCTCACTTTATCTCCCTCAATAAAGTGCTGTAGCGTCACAGCTCACAGCAACCTCCAGCTCTTGGGCTTAGGGGATTCTCTTGCCTCAGCCTCTAGAGCAGCTGGGACTACAGGTACCCACCACAATACCCTATTTTTTTGTTGCAGTTTGGCCAGGGCTGGGTTTGAACCCACCACCTTCGGTATATGGGGCCGGTATCCTACTCACTGAGTCACAGGTGCCCTAAAAAAAATACCTCTTGAGGGGACTTTTAGTTATGCAAATATACTGCTGTGCTCCTCTTAGAAAGGGAAATGCTGGTGGTCCAGGGTCTCCCTGGTCAGCTGATGAAAGGGCTGTGTTGTAGGCAGAGAGGCTTCTCTTCAGATCGTATTTGCCAAAGTTGATATAAAATATGTTTTATACAAATAGTATTCAATAAGTGCCAAGTGCTATGATAAGCATTTTACACAAATTACCTGTCTTCACAATACCCAATATTAATTTCATTTTAGAAATGGGGAAATGAAGGTTCACAGAGTTTAAGTAATTTGTACAGAGGTCATGCAATTAGCAAGTAGGCAGAGCTGGGATTTGAACCTGCATCTGACTCCAGACCCTGTGCTCGACCTTCAATCATCCTCTGGAATTTTCTAGGTCATTAATGATCCCCTATTATGGAGCAAGCAGACAGAGACTCAGACAGAAGCCCAGTTGGAGAAACCATTACCTTCTGTTTCGTGTGGGCCAATCTAGGAAATTCTGGCTAGTTTTTGGAGGAGCTTGCTTCTTGATCCAAGGGAAACAACAAAGGCACAAAGATGTTATCTTGGCAATGGGCAGGAAGGACCCCGAACCTTTTCTCTCTCTAGGCCAGGCCAGAAAGAGTTGGGCTCCAGGTGATCAAACCAAGTTTCAAAGGGTGATGTTGAAGGCTTAAGATGATGCTGTGATTGAAACGGGGTGTTTTGCACGTGCATTCAGACCCCCGGTAGAGGCCTCTGGCCAGAGCAAACTGTGGGGTGAGTAAGTTTAGAAAGCCAGAATGTATCTGAGAACAGCCTGGAGCCCCTTCCTGGACAGGGCTGCCCGCCTGGTGTAGACTGCGACTGGACACTGTGATGGAGACTGTGGGGTCAGCACAGGCGTGGGAGGAGGTCCTTGTCCTTTTGGCTGTTAAAGCCTATAGAGCTTGAGGGAACTTTGTGGATTTAACTCTTTTCTTTCAGCTTTTTCGAACCACACTGTTGGCAGAGTGCAAATGCTGAGTACGTCCTATCCACACAGCTGCACGTTCTGGGTTTCAGGTGGGGACTGGAGCAAGGAAAATGTAACCACTCGCTCCTCTTCCCACCTCTCCCCCAAATAACCCCAGCTACCTGCCCCTACCACGATCACATTTATTTTTTCAAGTTTTATTTTATTTTATTTATTTATTTATGTTTGGTCAGGGCTGGGTTTGAACCTGCCACCTCCAGCATATGGGGCCAGCACCCTACTCCTTTGAGCCACAGGTGCCGCCCCATGATCACATTTCTTTCTTTTTTTTTTTTTGAGATGGAGCCTCAAGCTATCCCCCTGGGTAGAGTGCCATGGCATCACAGCTCATAGCAACCTCCAACTCCTGGACTCAAGCGAGTCTCCTGCCTCCGCCTCCCAAGTAGCTGGGACCACAGGCGCCCGCCACA
>CAUYQV010197923.1:0-24641 GCA_963574575.1 Galagoides demidoff | reverse complement strand
TTTCTTTTTCTTTTTTTTTGAGACAGAGCCTCAAGCCTTCCCCCTGGGTAGAGTGCCATGGCATCACAGCTCATAGCAACCTCCAACTCCTGGGCTCAAGTGAGTCTCCTGCCTCTGCCTCCCAAGTAGCTGGAACCACAGGCGCCCGCCACAACGCCCGGCCATTTTTTGGTTGCAGCCATCATTGTTGTTTGGCAGGCCCGGGGCGGGCTGGGGATTCGAACCCGCCACCTTAGGTGTATGTGGCTAGCGCCTTAGCCAATTGAGCCACAGGCGCCGAGCCTCATCTTATTTATTTTCTATGTAGTTTTTCTGTTTTCTATTTCACTGATTACTGTTTTAACTTTTAAATTCCTTTTTCTTTCTCGTAGCTTTGGGTTTATGTTGCTCTAGTTTGTATTGGTTCTTAGTGAGATAGCGTAGATGATTGATTTAAGATGTTTCCTCTTTCTTAAAGTATAAATTTAGTGCTACACATTTGCTTGTCAGCACTATTTTATAGTACATAAATCTTAATGTGTTGTGTTTTCACTTTTATTTATTTCAATGTTTAAAAAGTTTCCATTGAGTGAAGCCAAGGTGGGTGGATTGCTTGAGCTCAGTAGTTTGAGACCAGCCTAAGCAAGAGCAAGACCCCGTCTCTACTAAAAATAGAAAAAAACCAGCAGGGCACCATGGTGGATGTCCTTGTTCCTAGCTATTGGGGAGGCTGAGACAAGATGATCACTTGAGCCCAGAAGATTAAGGTTGCTGTGAGCTATGATGATGCCACAGCACTCTACCCAGGGTGACTGAGTGAGACACTGTCTGTGAATAAATAAATTTTTAAAAAATTAAAATTTCCATTGAAAATACTTCTTTGACCCAAGTATTATTTAGAAAAATGTCTTTTAGGTCCCAAATGTTGAGAAATATACTTATTCTATTGATTTATGGTAAGAGGACACATTATGTCTCATTTCAATTTTTCCTTTTTTTTGCATACTTGAGGCCTTATGTTTTGTCCAGGTTATGATACGTGTTTGTATATGCTCCTGAGCACTTGTAAAGAGCACATTTGCTACCGTGGAATAAAACTTATGTGATCTTATGTGATCATGGTATATAATTATTTCTATGTATTACTGTATCCTATTTTCCCATAGTTTAAAAAAAAAATCTGTGTCAATATTTATGAGGGATAATGAGCTATAGTTTTCTTTTTTTTGCATTGCCTTTGTGTGGTTTTATATGAGGTTAATTCCAGCTGTACATTTTGATGTGGATGAGTCAACTGTCCTATAAATTTCCATTACATCCTGTTGGTTGATGGTATTGTCAAGTTCTCCATATCCTTACTTACTTCTTTCTAGTTGTTCTGTAAATTAATGGGTGTTAAAACATCTAAATTTATTTGCAAATTTGTCTATTTTTTTCCTTCAATGTGTAATGATCAAATCAGAATAAGTGGGTTATCCATCACCTCAAATATTTATCTTTTTTTGTGTGGTAAACATTTCAAATTCACTTCTCTGGTGATTTTAATATATTCAATGATTATTTTTAACTATAGTCATCCAGTTGGGCTACCCAACTTATTTCGGTTACTTACCTGGATTTTCATACTTATTAACCAACCCCTTATGTTCTGCCAAATATTCATCTCAGCTTGCATTTTGTACTTCAATGAAGTCCATTTTTTAGCATTTACATATAAATGATAGCATGTCTTGCTCTCATCTTTACCTTTCTGTGCCTGGCTTATTTCACCAAACCTGATGGCTTCCAGTTCCATCTATGTTGTTGCCAATGACAAGATTTCTTAATTTTTAAAATATTTTCTTTATTAATTCACTGGTTGCTTCCCACTTAGATTGATTCTATGTCTTGAATAAATTGTGATTATAGTGCAGTATTTTCGACCTTTCTTAACTCATGGCACACTTGAACATATAGTTAAACTTCCATCGCACACAAATTATGTTGATCAAAAATATAGTAAAAAATACTTACTGTGGTTTGAACTTCTTTCAGAAATAATTCAATTAGTGATCTTTAAACATTTTCATGGCACACCTAAGATTCCATCACAGCACACCAGTGTGTCATGGTATACCAATTAAAAATCACTGTATAGTGAATAGTGCTGCAACAAAAATGCACGTTCAGCTATCACTTTACAATGTTGGATGTGTATCCAACAGTAGAAACTGCTATATTGTAAAGCAGTTCTATTTTTAGTTTTTTAAGAACATCTCTACTGCCATAGTTGCTGTGCATAATTTACATTCCCACAGTGTGTGAGCATTCACCTGTCTTCACATTCTTCCCAGCATTTATTCCCTTTTGTCTTTTTGATAGAAGGCAATTTGGGGGGGCTAAAATGATATCTCATTATAGTTTGATTTGCATTTCTCTGATCATTAATGATTTAGATAATATTTTCATATATCTATTGGTCATTTGTGTGTCTTCCTTTGAGAAATGTCCAAGCATTGCTCATTTTAAAACTGGACTTTATCCTTTTTTGTTGCTATTGAATTATTTGAATTTCTTACAGGTATATATTCTGGTTATTAATTCCTTCTCAGATGAATAGTTTGTAGATATTTTCTGTCAACCTATAGGCCATCTCTTCATTTTTTGTATTATTTCCTTTACTGTACAGATGCTTTTAAACTTAATGGGAATTATCCCAGGGATGCAGGGATGGTTCAATATATACAAATAAATAACCTCAATACATCACGACAACAGAATGAAGGACAAATACCATATAATCATTTTAAAAGGTAACCAAAAAGCATTTTGTAGAATTCAACATATTTTCTTAATAAATACTCTCAACAAATTGAATGTAAAAGGAATAAACCTCAATATGATAAAGCTATATCTGGCAAACCCACAGCTAGTATAGTATGTATTGAACAGGAAAAAACTGAAAGTCTTTCTCTGACATCTGGAAGAAGAAAAAGACACATACTTCCATGACTTTAACTCAACATAGTACCGTGTCTCCCACCCAGAGCAATTGGGCAAGAGATAGAAATAAAGGGCATCCAAATTAGAAAGGAAGAAGTCAAATTATTCTTGTCTACAGACAATATGAACTTATATTTGAACAAAAACTAAATTCTCCAACAGGAAACTAATAGAACTAATAAAAATAAATAAGTAAATTTTCAGGATCCAAAATCAATATACAGAAATCTGTAGCATTTCTATTTACTAACAGCCAACAATCTGAAGGAGTAACCAAAAAAGCAATCTTCTTTACAAAACCTACAGTAAAAAATAAATGAAATATCTAGAAAAAATGTAAACAAGGAAGTCAATGATCTCCACAATAAAAACTATAAAACATTAATGAAGGAAATGAAAGAGACACCAAAAAATAGAAAGATATTCCAATGTTCATGAATTGGAGAATTAATATTGTTAAAATGTCCACACTACCTAAAGCAATCTACGCATTCAATGAAATCCCCAGTAAAATACCAATGACATTCCATACAGAAATAGAACAAAAAGCCCTAAAATTTATATGGAATCACAAAGACCAAAAATAGCCAAAGCAATGATGGGCAAAAGGAACAAAACTAGAGACATCACATTACCTGATTTCAAATTATACTACAAATCTAAAACCAGACAGCATGGTCCTGGCAAAAAAATAGGCATTTAAATCAAGGGAACTCAACAGGAAAAACATGGAAATAAATGCATTCCTTTACAATCAACTCATTTTTGATGCAGGTACCGTGAACACATGTTGGGGGAAATACAGTCTTCAGGAAATGGTGTTGACTAAACTGGATATCTATAGGCAAAATAATGACACTAAATTCTATTTCTTATCGTAGACAGAGATCAAATAAAAGAGATTAAATCCTTAAATATAAGACTTAAAACTATGAAACAACTAAAGGTTAAGTATTGGGTATTTGCTACAGAACATTAGCACAGGCAAAAATTTCTTGAATACCGACCTTAAAAGCACAGGCAACCAAAGGAAAAATGAACAAATGAAACCACATCACCTGCCTGACTTCTTTCTGGGAAGTTCTTTTTAAAATTTTTTTTCCACTTAACTGTTAATCAGGACTCCTGTTTCTACTATTGCTCACAAAATGCCAGCCAATATAAGTACCTTATTCTACATGATATTTTCATGATATTTCATTAAAAGTAGTTAATAATCAGTGTGGCACATGCACTGATCATTTTGAATTGGTCACTTACCTCTCAGAACAGATGCTGGCCATGAACCAACAAGAAAACCTGCTAACACACATTAGCTGAGTATTAGTCATATTCTCTCATGGTCCATAGGAGGCTTTGCCCAATCTATGTTCAAGGCCAGACCGTTCAATGGCCATCTTGGAAGATTGGTCATAATGCATTATCTCTATAGGAGATAATGAGATGCAGAGGCCAGATAAAGGAAAAACTACCTGAGAATATCTTTCATGCAGAAAGAACTAGGTAGGATAAGATCATGAGACTACTGAGGCAAAACAGTAACAAAGAACGTACACGATCTTAAGTCCAAATAGCAGAATGAAAATAAAGACAGAGAAAAAGAGTACTCATGATATTTTTTGATGACCCAGATCTACCTACGCCTGTTGCCTATGACCTTTCACATCATGGGTCAATAAATTTTCTACTGATTCCTGTTTTGAGATTTGTTTTCACCACTTGATATTTAGGTTTTGACTAATTTAATTTAATCAAATATTTCCAATGCACACAAATACAGAAAAATTATTAAATATTCGCATAGTCATCACCCACATAAAACAAGCTATATTATTTGACCGTTTTTAATGTAGAATTATTGTGGACACAGTTTTCTTTGCGTGTCCTACTTGTTTATGACCCTCTTTTTGGTAAGTGACTATTCTAAACATTGCAAGCATTAGTCTAATGAATGCCCTCCACTTTAATGCAAATGTGTTTTTCCATATAAAGTTTTACAGACTTTAAAAAGCAAATAGCATGTTATTCGTATTATATGAATCGTCAAAAGCTCTTCATTCTGCAACTTTTTTCTCCCTCACTATTGTGCCTCCCAGATTTAACATGTTGTTGCATTTAGTCATAGTCCGCTCATTGTGAACGCTTTGCCGTGTTTCTCTTTATAAATAGACCAAAATATATTTTCCTTCTTGCGTTTTGGATGATTTGCCAGGCTTTTAAATTATTATTATTGGCAATGTTGTAATAGCTATCCTCATACATTTTTGAGAGTTCAGTTAAAGTAGGCACTTTACAAGGAGTTTTTGAGTTGCATGCTATGTTCATTTTCAGTTTAACTATGTGGTTTCAGTAGTATTTAATCCCACCAACAGTGTAGGAAAGTTCCACTTTTTCATATTTTTGCCAATTTTTTTATTGCCAGATGTTATGATTTTTTACAAATATAAAGTGGAAATTCTCTGCTGCCTAATTTTGCATTTTCAGTTCTTGCTTACTGGGGAAGCTGAACTTTTATCTATGTGTTTATTAACTATTTAGTTTAGCACTTAACATTGTTTATTTCTTTGTCAATCTTCTATTTAAGTTGTTGAACTTTTTTATTTTTACACAATTTTAAAAAGCATTCAAGGAGTGAGTCAATTTTAAACATGTGTGATAAATATCTATTCCCATCTATGGGTTCCTTAAACCTGAGTTATGTTATTTTACGTTGTAGAACATTTTTTTCTTTTTTTTTTCTTTTTTTTGGCTGGGGCTGGGTTTGAACGCACCACCTCCAGCATATGGGGTCGGCACCCTACCCTTTTGAGCCACAGGCACTGCCCCATTATAGAAAATTTTACTTACTGTTATTATGGTTTTATGGGTTGTACTTTGTGTGTGTTGTTTAGTAATTCTTTCCCAAAGTCACAGAAAACTTTCTCTAAATTTCATAGAAGTGTCAAAGTTACTTTTTTTTTAGCTTGTTATTAATCAATCTGAAGTCATTTTGCAAATAATGTGAAGGATCTAATAATATTATTAAACAAGGAACAAGACTGAGGGCCTAAAAATAGTTCTCAAACTGTTTTTTTTCCCCCTCAATTTTCACCTTTATTACTAAAACAAGAGTGTCCATCTTGTTAGGAACAAGTACAGGCTTTCTAAGTTTTTTTTTCTTAATATTTCTACAACTTTAGAAGTTTTGTCTCTTTTCAGTCCAAAAGCTGAAAGTTTGGACTGTTTTTATAATTTTCCTGAATCAGTTTTATTAGAAATTATTATGAGTCTTTCAAAGAACCAATTTCACTGGTTTTTTTCCTCCTATTTATAATATTTTATTTTTTTAACATTTGATGATTGTTACCTTCTTCCTTCCTTTCAATATATTTCCCCATTACATTTTATCAATATTGTTTCTTTCCACTTATTTGTAGATTTATTTTTTTTAATCTTGCTTTCTAATTTGAATGCTGAACTCCACGATTTCCATCTTTCTTTTTTTCTACTATATTCTTGTCATGCTGAATTTAACCTGTAATTATGACCTTATTTGCATATTGCATATGTTGATAGGCAAAGTTGTCCTTGTTACTGAGTTATAAATTGTGCAGTTTCTATTATATTTTTATTTTGTCAATGAATCTTTTTATATTTCTGAGTATACTTCTTTTCTTAACTTTCTTTTTTTTGTTTTCATTTCTTTTTTTGTTTGTTTGTTTGTTTTGGTAAATGGACTGATTTAATAATGATGGTTTCTAATTTTATTGCTTTGTTGTCACAGAACCTGATGTGATCTCTATAATGCACAGATTCTTTTTGTCCTATATCAAGATCTTCATCAATATTTTATAAATACTTAAAGTGAATATATACCATTCTCTAATTGTTGGTTGCAAGAATAAAAATATTAGTTAGAGCTTGTCAAGTTTTATGTTTAAATTTTTAAAGTTGTTATTATTGTTATCATTTTTCTGATGTATTATCAGTCTCTATTACAGGTATTTAAACCTTTGAATTTTTTTTTAAAGTACATTGTAATTCCTTCAGCCTATGTCTTACACATTTAGCAGCTATCTTGCTAATGTTCTCAAGTTCATTACTATAATATCTCCTGGGAAAAAAATGTTTTCCTATAATTATGTGATTTTCCTCTATAACTATAATAGTTCTTTTCTCTTACTATATATTTGATCTGATATTAGTAATTTTTTACTAAATTTCCGTATGATTTTTGTCTGGTATAGCATTTTATTCTCCATAATTTAAAATTATTTATACTGCTATGTTTTTATGCTGAATTTTTTTATATAAATATTCATAAATTTCTGAACAGAAAAGTAAATGCAATGTACATGTATTGTAATTTTTTAAATATATCTGAACTTAATTTCACAATTTGTGTTTGTGCTATTTGCCATCATTTTGATTATCTTATAGTTTTTCTTTTTCTTCTTCACATTTTATTTTGAATTTTTTGACTATTCTTTACCTCTCTTCTATTTTTCATCTACTGATTGTGAAATGGTATTATATTCCCATTTTTTAGTGAATAGACATATTTGTCTGACACTTAACACATTCTAAATTTCTGCTGAAAATATTGGAATTATTTGACTTTGATTCCTAATCTATATTTTATTTCTCTATATATTGGCATTCAATCACAGTCAGTTTTTTTATATATGTGTATAGTTATGTATATGAACTAATAAGATATACATGTTTAATGAATAATTACTATTCATTAACAGATTACTGTCCTTTACATCCCCATCCCATCGGGGCTCAATTTTCTTCTTACTGAAATATATCTTTAAATGAGTGTCCATAAATAATAATGTTTTTGATTATTTAAAAAGATTTATCTGTGTAGATAATTATTTAGCTATGTATAAAATACTAATTACACAGTTATTTTCATTTTGTATTTTTAAAGAAATAATATATTATTAGCTTAATCCATCCTATTGTTGCTGATTTGATATCTTCTTTCTATCATTTTATTATTGTAAACATTATGATGTCTTTATTCTGTGGCTACTTTGATTATTTTCTTTTGCTCTTTAATATCAACTTTTCTAGAATTACATTTATTTTTACATGTTTTGTCTTGGCGACCAGTGGTTTATTTTAAGTTGAAAATCCAAATCTTCCCTTGCTGTTAAATTTTGTAACATATTACATATTCTAATGTTGTCTTCCATTTTTCTTTATTTTTACTTATGTTATTCATGTTGTTCAAATATTTAACTTACTCCTTTCATATGTCTTGAATCCTTTCTTATGCATCCTTTTCATATTTTTGTTGTACTTCCTATAATTTTCTCAGCTCTATTTTCAAATTTATTAATTCTCTCTTGAGCTGTGTTTAATTTTTAAACCAGTAAGTCAAATTTCAAATTTAATTTTTTATAAAGACACTTCATGTTTAATATTTTTCCTGTTTTACAACATGACAGTTGAAATTACTGGCTTCATAGTTTCTTTAATGCTGTTCAATTTTTTTCTAATGCCCTTTGCAATAGCTGTTAATTCTCCAACTTTGTTAATATATTTTGATGCAGATTTTTTTGTGTTAACTTTCAGTTTTCTTTAGTGTTTATTCTACACTTCCTCTTAGCATCTTGTACATTTTCTCACTATGAAACAGTTTTTATGTTACTCTTTTCTGCGGTCTTCTTTTATATCTGTGATATACATTTAGAGACACACTAACACATTGTTTTTAACTTTAGACTTTTTTTTGGGACAGAGTCTCATTATGTCGCCCTTGGTAGAGTGCTGTGGTGTCACAGCTCACAGCAACCTCTAACCATTGGGGGTTGCCAAAGAGATTTCTCTAGCCTCAACCTCTCAAGTTGCTGGGGCTACAGGCACCTGCCACAATGCCCGACTATTTTGATGTTGTTGTTGCAGTTGTCATTGTTGTTTAGCAGGCCCAGGTGGGGTTCAAACCCTCCAGCTTTGGTGTATGTGGTTGGCACCCTACCTGCTGAGCTACCAGGTGCCACCTTAACTTTGGACTTTTGATGCTGTATTATATAGTACATATAGATGCAAGGTTATTATGGCTATATTGTGAGTACATGCTTTATCAGTGTAAAATGAGCATTTATCCACTTTAATGATTTTGACTTTAAATTTTATTTACATTTATCTATTAATTGCCCTGAATCTTTAATAAAAACCAAGCTGACTTAGAAAATACAGCAGTATCATAAAGAAATGTATTATAAAAGAATTAAGACCACATGAAAATACCATTCCTATTGAAATTCATGTGAGTTTGGCTTTTTTTCCTGTTTGATTACCCTTAATGCTTTTTCCTAGCTCTATAAACCAATTTTTCTTTAGGACTATTTTTCAAATATTGTTTCTGCCCTCTGATGAGTTTGTTCATCTTATTTACTTTATTATGTATAGATTTTGTTCCCTCCATTTTGGTTGACAAGGTTTTATTCCTTTGTCAAATTTATTATAAATCACATATTCCAAATCTTCATCTAGAAGAAAAAAATTTCTTTCATAAAGATTGTAACATCATTCATTACACTCTCACAAAGTAGGCATTTTTTAAATGACTTGCTATTCTACTATATGTTAAAACCTTGAGAAACTAATAATAATGTCTTAAATCATTTTTATCCTAATAAATATCTAATGAAAATAATGCTTTGCATAGAGTACAATTTCACAACGTATGTGTTAAAGAGATACTATTAGATATGTAACAAAATGAATAGCAGATTTAAAAAGTGTCTCTTTAAAAAGAACAAAAATATGGGGTAGCACCTGTAGTTCAAAGGAGTAGGGCACAGGCCCCATATGCCGGAGGTGGCAGGTTCAAACCTAGCCCCAGCCAAAAATTGCAAATATATATATATTTTTTAAATATTAATACTTATGACTGAAATAGAAAGATTATTTCTTAATGCATTGTTTCATGGTCACATAACATTTTAAATTATAATTAAGTACAATTTTATTCTATAAAATACAATTGCAAAGTGATTTTCTCTCTTAACTAATTCTGTTTTGACAATAATCTTGCCCTAAGTTTTGCCTGTGGTTAGTAACCCCATAGAATTGATTCATGGAACTAACAAAATAAAAACATTTGGAATACAACTAAAATGGTTCAGGTCCTACCTAAACCAATTTCTACCTTCCCATGGTTTAATAAGGTAGGTCACTGTTGGAATAGTTTCTCTTGTGTATGTAATTTTGTCAACCAAATTCTTTCTGGAGCTGACAAGTTTTCTCATTAAGCTAATAGTCACAACCAGAGTAGATACATTTCGATGGCTGATACCATGGAAGCATGGTCATCATTCTTAGTTATGGAGATTTCTCTTTGAAAAGAGAGTCTGGTTGCTTAATTGGTAATACTTCACAGTTTATTTATTTATTTATTTATTTACTGACGTAGTTGTAATGAATTTTCAAGAAATTTTGCAGGAAAAATGTGAAAGTTTACCAGGAACCGGGGGATATGTGGACTTCTAACTCAGGCGTTTTGTCTTCCTAGTGTATAATTGGAGTATGCATGAATCATAGTTTGAAAAGAATTATTAACAAATAAAACATCAGTGTGATAACAAGGCAGCAGTGCATTTTTAGATGTTTTATGCATTCCAGGAAACTGAGAATTGTGTAATTTAATTAGAAATAAGGATAAAAGAAGTAGGTTGAATCCATATAAAGTATTATTTAACTTCTTAGCAACTTAACCTTTATACCTATGCCCAGATTTACTGGCTTGAGCTTGACCTTCATTACCTCCTTTTTTCCTTCCTTTCCTCAGTGGAATGGACAGTGAATGGAATGCCAGCCACAGGCACTCAGTGCAGAAAACTAATGTTTTGATTAAGATAGAAAGACATTTTCCTGTTTAGTCATTACTCTTGAGAAACAGCAAAATATCCTAATATCTTTCCTGTCATAGTAGAGTTTCAACAGTTTGAAAAGGAGATAAAAAACTGGATAGCGTTTACTTATGTCTACCTCAGTGTAGAAGGACAGAGGAGGCAGATTCCCAGAATTTCCTTGTGTATTTTCTCCATGCCAGCAAAATCATCATGATTGATGATTTTTCAATAAAGTAAAAAACCAGTAAAGCCCTGAGAGTTTATTGCACACAGGGGCCATGGTTTAAATCAGTGGTTTTCAACCTTTTTTTAATCTTCTGGCACACTTGAATCCACAGTTAAACTTCCACGGCATGCTTAAATTATATTGATTAAAAAAAAAAGTATACTTACTGTGCTTTCTGTGCTTTGAATGTCTTTCAAAATAATGTAATCAATGATCTTCAAAAATTTTCATGGCATACCTAAGATCCTCTCATGGCTCATCAATGTGTTGAGGCACACAGATTGAAAATCACCGGTTTAAATAATTGTTATGATGGTAACTATGATATTGATCCCTTGGTGAAGTTCCGGCATAGAAAGGTGCCTCACTGATTCCCCAGTCAGCCTCCCAGCCTCCCATTTGCAACTGGTGAACTATCTCCAAGTCTGCTGCACAGGAGAATCCTCTCCAGACATTGAAAAAGGCAGATGCCTGGACCCCACTTTTAGTTTCTTATTCATGAGAATGAAGTGATCTCTGTGACACAATGGGTCATTCACAAACTTAAATATACCTTCCCCGAGCATTTGACTCTTGTGCAATTAAATCAAAGTTAAATTCCTATCTTATCTTCTGAAATTGTGCATCATCTGTTCTGTCCCACTTTTTGTTATTGTGATTCTTTTTTTCCTCCCTTCTGGATACTTCTTTACTGCTCAGTCCCTTCTGTGGATCTCAGAGGTTGTTATTTGTCTAAGCAAGATGGTAGGTAAGAAGGGCAGTAACCCTAGGAGCCCTATTCTGCCCAGTCAGGGACCTCCACACTGACCCCACTGCCCACTCCTCAATTCAGGAATGTCTGTGGACAATGCCTAATAACTATGAAATGCTTTACCTTCATACATTCCCAAGAGATAAATAACCAGTGCAAAAGGTTTTTTTTTTTAATAAGTAAATAAAACTAATACCCTGTTATGGCATTAATCTGTTGTTTATTAATTATAGATAATAAGATAATTATCTATAATTGTAAGGGTGTTATTACAGTAAATGAAATGTCCAGTTTTGTCCTTTTGTCACTTAGCATTTTTTTTCTTGTAAATCTGTTGTGGACAACATTTAGGGTTCGTAGATCAGTAAAAGCATAAATCAATGTACAAAGAACAACAGAAAAATTAATAGATTAAATTGCTAGCAAAAATGATAGCCTCAAAAGCCTTTTATTTTAGTATAAAGAGTTTCTAAAAGGAGAACTAACATATTATAGTTTATGCTTAAAATCCAGTGTGTGCTTATAACTATAAGGGGTTCCAAATGTTACCATACAAAGGAAACAGATATGGATGTTGGAATGCATTCACTATGAGTGGAAGAGAAGATTTCATGTGTGTGTAGGAAAAGGCGGCCAACGCATTCAGAATATTTTGTAAATAAATTTTTCTAATGAATAATTTGTACATAAAGGTAATTTTAGCTGTTATTTCCTCTTTTCCCTGTGTATGGCAGCTTTTGGGACACATTGTATAGTTAGATTCCAATATTTTCAGCCTTCAGTTTTACTCAGATTGATGCAAAAGTCAATTATTCTAAACATTTTAGTTTGATAAGGAAGGTGTGTTAATACTGTTATTTGAATGAGTGAGTTCTTAATTTCTAAGAATTTTAAAGATGTCAAATAGGATATCAAAAGTGTACTGTTGACATGATGTTATCAGAATCTGGGACTTGTGAGAGCCTGTGAGAGGAGAATGGGCTGCATCAACTACTCTGATAAATACAAAGGCCAACTGGCCTCTTTCTACATGTCGCATTCTTGCATCTGTGTGGAAATCACTTGATTCACCTGTTTATAAATAGTTCCTCAGAGCTATGAAGGCAATTGGTTTGGTTAGAAAGGTTTTCCTATTAGAAGCTGCTAAGGTAGAATAGTAATGAATACAATCATGTCCATGAAATATCTAACTAAAATGATGATGACTACCAAACTGAAAATAAGACCTACAATATATAATGGCAAAACAGATCACTAAATTCTTATAGTTTACTTAATTTGAACCACCAATTGTTTATGCTGCCTTTGCCAGATATTATTCTTTATTTCACAGGTGAGTCTGTATGGCTCAAATAAATCAGTATTGTTGTTAAAATCAAGTATCACATGAAGAGAAAGGGATTAAAGCTAGATGTCAGGATTTTTTCCCACTTATCCAGCAACCTGCTCAGCAAGCCATCCACATGCTCAGTGGACCCAATGTCTACTTCATCACAGTTGTTTCCAGGAAAGGCAGACTGCATCAGGCGTGCACGACAAGATGAAAAGAAAAAAGCTAGCTCTCCAATTTCATATCTGAAAAAAATTCTAATTTACTTTGATTTCTCAGAAAAGGCTCTTCCCAGTCATTTTCCCAAAACTACTTCCTTTACTCTTGGTGTGCTGTTCTAAGTTCTCTTGAACTGGAATCTTTGTGAGGAATTTTAGTTATTGTAAAGAGCTCTGACTTTTTTGAAACATAGAATTTATGGAAAAGTGAATTAAAGAAAATGTAAATGTTCACAAATATTCAATAAGAAAAATCTTTTAAGCAGCATATCAATAACTAACTCATTTATTTTAGTTAAATTGTCACTTATGACTAAAAATGAATGTGGGTTTTATCCTTAAAAAATCCTGCTACTTTTGACCAATATAAGTCCAAGGAAGAAAATATTTGAAAGTACTTAAAAGGTCTACCAAATCAATATTAGTAGAAAAAATGAAGTGCCTTTTTTAATTTTACTAGTACAAACTTGAAGCACTAATCAAAATCTTTTTAAGAAAATTTAAATGTGACATATTCAGCTACAGTTACATTTATTTTTTAATTTTACCTTTAGTATTTTTCTTGTTACATTATATGTCACATTTCTAAAATATACACCAAAAACCCTGCCTTAGATGTGAGTATGAAGTATAGACAATAAACTAAATAAAGGGCTGTAGTCATTTTTTTCATTATAAATCAAACAAATCTAATACTTTAAATCAAATATCTTAAGTTGATCATCTTTTGTTGTGCACTGTTCTCTCTGAAAATGTGAACATTGCTAGGAGAAGGATTGTTATATTTAGTGCGGGTGAACTTGACCGAAGAGACTAGAGGTAAAAAAGTGTAGAAAATTGGTGGAGGAGTTGGGCAAGTTGGCAAAGTCTGCACTAAGTGTCACAATAGTTAATTATTCCTGGGCATATTTTCTTAGGAATCAACAAAATATTTATCACTGCTTCTCAAATTCATCTGATGATATCTAAAATGTCATTAGCTTATGTGCAAATGAATAGACTACTCTTTCATGAACATGGTATATAATATAATTTAGGAACATTTCTTATGGAAATTTAAACTTGTTTTACTTCGATTCTTTCCTAACCCTCATACATTCCAACATGCTAGAATGATTGAACACACCTTGCCTTAGCTATCTTTGACTTAATCAAAGGTGGTCATCTTAGACAAGTCAAGAAAAGAAAGATCCAATTAATTCTCCTAAGCAGCTACCTGTCATTGGAGTGCGTTTTACAGTTTCCCTCTTTAATTTACACTGGCCTTCTCATCAAACACAGAGTGACTCTACTGGCTGTCAGGTTGTGATTCTGACCTCATCATCTAAAGGGCATGCTTTTATCATTTACATGGTTTCTAAGAAGGTGAGTTCTTCAATGTGGTTCTTTTTCAAAAGTAACGAAATAGAAATATAATGTCTTAATTATTGTATTCAAAACCCATGTGGTAATGAAAATTAGCTTCTTACTATGTTAATTTAAAATTTCTTCTCCATAACAGATTTAATGTAAGGAAAAAATTTCTTAGGTGAAATTTCTCTTGTTAGCATTCTATTCAAGAGGATCTTAGAAAATGCTAGTAAAATTCACATTGATCCATTGAATTAAAAAAAAAACATACTTTTGGGGTACAAGTCTTCTTAAAAATCAATTTTCAAAGCTATTTTTCCTCATCAAAGTGACAATCAAAAAAGTCTCAAAATTTCACACAGATCATTTTTGCTGATTTTCTTTTCAAAATTATTTAGAGGATTCTGTTAGTTAGCTTATGCTTTATAAATGAATAAGAAAGTTGCTTCATAGATACTTTCATTAGATTATTTTGGCTACATAGCACCTCAAACTAGCCTCTATATATACATGTGTATATATATGTTTATTTATATATTTATATATGTATACATATGTGTGTGCATATGTATATATATGCATATATGGAAAACTTCAGGGTTTTTCTCTAGTAGTACAATATTGATTCTCTTTTGTACAAATGTTATTTCTTTGTGATGAACTCTCTCTTTTGTTATTTATCGGAAATTAACAATGTGGAAAAACCACATTTCTTAAGGTGCAATAAGACATTTTACTTTCATGATTAACACAATCAAAACCAATAATTATTGCATGGTTAATTCTAGTACCTTCTTGATTTTTGTTCCTGAAATATTCAAGCATCTAGCAATTACCACAGGATGGCTTTAAAGGCCAAAACGCATGCTAAATTATTATATCTTCAAGTAACATCTAAATCTAGTCCTCTTCCAAATTGTTACTATTCCTAAAATACAGTCACTGGAATATTAAAAACCTCCCAGTTCCTCTTCTCGGATCTTGCTTGTCTCCTGGTTTCTAATCTGGGATGGTGGCTATAATTTCACGTGCCACTTAGTTACATCACATTTTCTACCTTTTGGCTCATAATGTATGAGGTTGTATAAACCTTCTGAGATGTGGCTCAACTTTGCTACCACTGCTAGGAACCACAAAAACTAGTGAGGTTAAACTTTCTGCTACTAAAAAGAATTAGAAACGGGGTCAGAAATTCAGTTAAATTATAAGAAAGTAATTCATAGGCCGACATTAACACCTGACATGTTTATGTGTGCATACACACATTTATACACCCATACATATATAATCCTTTTTAAAAGATGACTCACTTTTAAATAAAAATTTACCATATATAAACCATATGATTTTATGAATTCATATGAATTTTTGTACCATATAAATTTTTTTTTGCCTGCTTACTTAACATGGAGGTCAGCTGCAAAAAGGTGTAGCTGTAAGGTAAGAGATAAATGTCAATTTATGATAAATTAGACTTTTGATTACAGGGATTTCAAAATTATAAAAAGTCAATGGGCATAATGACATTCATTGTTGAGAATAAATTTCCAGAGTATTGAAAATATTAATAAAGTTAGGGAATCGTAGAAACACAGTTGCACCTTTATAGATCTTCTATAGCTGAAAAGATATATAAAGCCACAGCCACAAGGTTAATCAAGTCACTCTGGGATCCCCTCGGAGGTATAAGGGCTTCTACTGACTTTTCTACTTAAACACATAAATTAGTAACTTGACTTCAAAAATTGTTCAAGTACTTGAATTAGTGTGTTCCTGATATGTAGTTAAAAAGTAACTCTCATATTCTTTAACTTGAGTTATCAAATTGGTATTTGGTTGAGACGGATAAATTTTTATTTTATGACATAAAATGAACATTACACATATCAATATATTTATATAGTTTATCATGGATCACCAAGAGGAATTTATAACAATTGTAAGACATTAATTTTTAATGTCACAAAATAAAATCACCTAATGATATATCAAATCCATCAAGTGTTGGATTCTCTAGATTTATTTTCCATATCCACCACCACTCTGGGAACTTGGCTAAGTCACTAAACCCTTCTATTTCTATATGTGTTTAAAAATATCTATCTCAGTGTTGTTAGGAGGATAAAATGAATCATTCATGTGCAGTACCTGCTATATAAGTTATCAGTGAACGCTAGCAATTATTGTTATTTTGCTAGAATTATTGCTGTAATGAGAACTTTGTGGGAGAAAGTAACAGAACTTTGAGGTAAGAATGAGACAACATGTGAATGTTACGTTCTCTTTGAAAAATAGTTTTATTGTTAGGGTGGCGCCTGTAGCTCAAAGGAGTTGGGTGCTGGCCCCATATACCAGAGGTGGTGGGTTCAAACCCAGCCCTGGCCAAAAACTGCAAAAAACAAAACAAAACAGTTTTATTGTTTCAGTAACTAAGCACAGAAAAGCATAAAAAAGATGAAGAATGAAAGTTTTGGTAGTCTCCAAATACTACAGAATTTATTGCTATGAGTTCTAGTACTAGTAAATGTTAGGCAACAGTGACTGCATATTTAGAAAGTAGCTATTTGCTATTTTTCAATCTTGAAAACTTTTTTAAAAGTCTTAAAGGGGCTATGTCTGTGTGTTCCTATGTTAACTCCAGTATTTTTAATACTTTATAAACAATATGCTATTTTAGAGCCTTTTGGAAATCATAAAATGAATAGGAATAAATTGTCAATGAATGGAGTTCATGGCAATAATGGATCACAGCAGTAAAGTACTCAAACGGATTTGGTGGTGGTGGTGATATTGCAGAAGAACTCAAGAAGCCTAATATCAGAGCCTGGGCCATAGATGGCTGGTGGTTACTTGCCTAAAAAGGCTGACAGTGTATGATAAACACCTAAGGGTGTCCACTTGCCCTGCTCCCTCACAGGGAGACAATGGAGTTGGGTTGGGGGGTAATGAACTGAGAAAGAGAATAGCACCTAAATACCTAAGTTACTTTCCTGTGAGATGTAGACAACTCCTGTTCATTAAAAGATAAGTTAATTAAACATTTGTAACATATTTTTACTCTTCCTGTCCTACTTCTCAAGTCTGTATGTTAGCTACTGTTGGACAAAAAAAAAAAAAAAAAAAAAAAACACGCAATCTAGTAAAGAAAGAAAGAAATCTTGGTAAAGATAATGAGGAAAGAAACAAGAAGGAATAAGGGGGAAAAAAAGCATCATAATCCTAGATACAATTTTATATCCTTAAAATGTAAAATAGACATGAAAAATATATTTTCATTAAAATGGATTAAAACCAAAATGAAACCAAAAGCAAATACACAAAATGAATATGCCAAAAGCCAGAAAAAATATTGCAAATGTAGTCAGAGATCTATCATCATATAAACACTCATAATTTCTATCGTATAAACATTTCAAAAAATTTTTCTGACTTATTGTAGATTGCTACATAAACCCTGATGTCAGCATCACATAAAGAAAAACAGAAAAGAGAGCTATATGTCAATCTTATTTTAGGATATTGACATAAGAATGCAAAGGAAAATATTATCAAATCAAATTCATCAAGTAACTAAAAGAATAGTTGTAAACAAGTATGGCTTAGCCTTTTACTATACGACTGAATCAAAATTACAAATTTTTCTAAAGTATTTTTAGTACAAAAAATGTAACATAAATAACATGGCCTCAGTCCTAGCCACAAGATCACCAGGAACCAGAAATGGAGAGTGACTGTTCAATTGATAAGGAATTTCCTGTAGACGCTAGGGAAAATTCTTAAACTAGATAATGTTAATGTTTGTACAGCATTGTAAATGTACTTAGTACTACTGAACTGTCCACAATAATTTTTTTCACAATATATAAATTTTATGTCTATTTTTTCACAATACAATATGCAGTAAAAAAGAAAGCATAAAACAACAGAAACATTTTATAAAAGTTGATGCACAGTTCTGATTTTAAAAATCTTAGCATAATTGCAATCCTTATAGATGTGAAAATATATTCTAGATATATTTTTAATGAAAAAATAGGAGGCTCGGCGCCTGTGGCTCAATCGGCTAAGGCGCCAGCCATGTACACCCAAGGTGGCGGGTTCAAATCCCCAGCCCGGGCCCGCCAAACAACAATGATGGCTGCAACCAAAAAAATGGCCGGGCCTTGTGGCGGGCGCCTGTGGTCCCAGCTACTTGGGAGGTGGAGGCAGGAGACTCGCTTGAGCCCAGGAGTTGGAGGTTGCTATGAGCTGTGATGCCATGGCATTCTACCCAGGGGGGATAGCTTGAGGCTCCGTCTCAAAAAAAAAAAAAGAAAAAATAGGTAACAAAACTATATTATTTATTTATTTATTTATTTATTTTGATTGCTTGGGCTTCATTGAGGGTACAAAAAATTAGGTTACGCTGATTGCATTTGTTAGATAAAGTCCCTCTTATAATTATGTCCAACCCCTAGAGGAGTGCCGGACACCATGACCCCAATCCTCCTCCTTCCTCATCTCTCCCTACTTGCTTGTCCCCCTACCCTCTCCCTTGTATTAGCTCATCTACTGCCTTTATATTAGAATAGAGTAGAGTGGATTCTTGCTTCTCTATTCTTGTGATGCTTTACTAAGAAGAATGTGTTCCACCGTTATCCAGGTTAATACAAAAAATGTGAAGTCTCCATCTTTTTCAGTGGTTGAATAGTATTCCATGGTATACATGTACCACAGCTTGTTAATCCATTCCTGGGTTTGTGGGCATTTAGGCTGTTTCCACATGTTGGTGATTATAAGTTGAGCTATGATAAACAGTCTATTGCAAATGCCCTTATAATAAAAATATATATATTTTTTCTTCTGGGTAGATGCCTAGTAATGGGAAAGCAGGATCAAATGAGAAGTCCACTTTGAGTTCTTTGAGGATTCTTCATACTTTTTTCCAAAAAGATTATGTTGTATTAGTTTGCAGTCCCACCAGCAATGTAACATTTTCCTTCTCTCCACATTCATGCCAGCATCTGCAGCTTTGAGATTTTGTGATGTGGGCCATTTTCAGCAGGGTTAGGTGATATTGCAGGGTAGTTTTGATTTGCATTTCTCTGATGATTAGGGAAAATAAGCATTTTTTTCATATGGTTGTTAGTCATTTGTCTGTCTTATTTAGAGAAAGTTCTATTCCTGTCTCTTGCCCACTGATATAAGTGATTGTTGGGTTTTTCTCTGCTGATTAATTTGAGTTCTCTATAGATCCTAATTATCATGTTTTTGTCCAATTTTCCCATTCTGAAGGTTATCTATTTCCTTTGGTTGTTGTTTCCTTAGCTGTACAGAAGCTTTTCAGTTTAATTAAGTCCCATTTGTTTATTTTTGTTGTTGCATTTGCCACAGATGTCTTCTTCATAAAAATATTTCCCCAGACTGATATCTTCAAGTGTCTTCCCCACACTTTCTTCAAGATTTTTATTGTTTCATGCCTTAGATTTAAATTGACTATCCATCTAGAATCTGTTCTTATAAGTAGTGAGAGGTACAGGTCCAGTTTTAGTCTTTTACATGTGATTATCCAGTTCTCCCAGGACCATTTGTTGAATAGGGATTCTTTTCCCTGGTGTATGTTCTAATTTGGCTTATCAAAAATCAGGTGGTTGTAAGATGTTAGTTTAATCTTGTGGTTTTCAATTTGGTTCCAAATGTCAATGTCTCTATTTTTGTGCCAATACCATGCTGTTTTGAGCACTATAGCCTTGTAGTACAGCCAAAAGTCTAGTAGAGTGATACCCTCAGCTTTGTTTTTATGATTATGAATTGTCTTTGCTATATGAGTTTCTTTTGGTTTGATACAAAATGAATAATTATTTTTTCCAAATATTGAAATTATGGTGATGTCATTTTAATGAGGTTTTTTTATTGAATCTGTAGATTGCTTTGCATAGTATAGATAGACATTTTGACAATGTTGATTCTTCCCAACCATGAGCATGTTATTGTCTTCCATTTGTTAATATCTACTGCTGTTTCTTTTCTTAGGATTTCATAATTTTCGTTGTAGAGGTCCTTTACCTCTTTTGTTATGTATATACCTAAGTATTTCTTTTTCTTTTTTTGAAATGACTGTGAAAGGAATTATGTCCCTGATTAGCTTCTCATCTTGGTTGTTATTGGTATATGCAAAGGTTACTGATTTGTGGATATTGATTTTATATCCTGAGACATTGTTGTATTTTTTGGCAAGTTCCAGAAGTCTTGTGGTTGAGTCTTTGGAGATCTCTAAATATAAGATCGTATCATTGGCAAAGAGGGAGAATTTGACCTCCTCTGCACCCATTTGGATGCCCTTTATTTCCATCTCTTACCTGATTGCATTGGCTAGAATATCCAGCACTATGTTCAATAGTAGTGGCAATAGAGGATAACTATCTCTGGTTACAGTTCTAAGTGGAAAAGCTTTCAGTTTTACTCCATTCAGTATAATATTAGCTGTGGTTTTGTCATGGATGGCTTCAATCAGATTAAGAAATCTGCCACCTATGCCTAAATTCTTAAGTGTTCTAATTAGAAAAGGATGCTGAGTTTTACCTAATGCTGTTTCTTTATCCATTGAGAGGATCGTTTATTTTTTGTTTTTGCTTCTGTTGATATGTTGAATTACATTTATGGACTTGTGTATGTTAAACCAGCCTTACTTCCCTAGGATGAAACCTACTTAATCATAATGAATGATTTTTTATATAATCTATTGTATAAGGTTTTATTGAGAATTTTTGCATCTATAATCATTAGTGAAATTGGTCTGAAGTTCTCCTTTTTAGTTGGGTCTTTTCCTGGTTTTGGTATCAGGGTGATGTTTGCTTCATAGATTGTGTTGGGGAAGATTCCCTTTTTCTCAATTTTTTGGAATAATTTCTGCAGTATGGGTATAAGCTCTTCTTTGAAGGTTTAATAGAATTCTGATGTGAAGCCATCTATACCTGGGTTTTTTGTTGTTGTTGTTGTGGTTGTGGTTGGGAGACTTTTTACTATTTATTCAATCTTAGTTCTTGAAATTGTTCAAGAGTTCTGTTTCTTCTTGATTAAGTCTAGGGAGAAGGTGTGATTCCAGGTATTGATCCATTTCCTTTACATTATCAAATTTCCAGGCTTGAGTTTTGTAGTACTCAGAAATGATCTCTTGTATCTCTGTGTCATCTATTATTTCCTCTTTATCATTTCTGATTAAGGTTATTAGAGATTTTACTTTTCTGTTTCTAGTTAACTTGGGCAAAGCTTTATTGATTTTATTTAATTTTTTTTTAAAAAAACAACTTTTTGTTTCATTAGTTTTCTGAATGATTATTTTGTTTTTAATTTCATTAGTTTCTGATTTAATTTTGGTTATTTTCTTCTGGTAGGTTTGGGATTACATTGTTCTTTTTCCAATTCCATATGATGGTTCATGAGTTTGTTGATGTGATCTCTTTCTATTTTTTGAATGTAGGCATCTAATGAGATCAATTTCTCTCTTATGACTGTTTTTGCTGTGTCCCACAGGTTTTGGTAACTTGTGTCTTCAATGTTGTTATGTTCAAGGAATTTAACAATTTTTTCTTTTATCTTTTTCTGAATCCACTATCATTCAGTATAAGGTTGTTTAATTTCCAAGTCTTTGTATGGGGATGAACATTTTTGTTAGAGTTGAGTTCCATGATTATTGCCTTGTGGTCTGAGAAGATATAAGGTATCATTTCTATTCTTTTAATTTTGCTGATGTTTGATTTGTATCCTAGGATATGGTCGATTTTGGAGTACAAACCATGGGTTGATGACAAAATGTATATTCTTTACGTTGGGGATGGTGTTCTGTATATATCTAGTAATCCCATTTGTTCTAGCATCACATGTAAGTCCTTTGTATCCTTGTTTAGTTTCTGTTTAGAGGATCTGTCCAGTTCTGTCAGAGAGGTGTTAAAGTTTCTGACTATTATGGTTTTATGGGATATCATATTGCTCAGACCCATGAAGGTGTATTTCATAATTCTGGGAGCATTTACATTGGGCACATAAATATTTAATTGAATGTCTTCTTGTTGTATTGTTCCATTGACCAGTATAAAGTGCCCATCTTTGTCTTTCTTAAACTTCAGTTGTTTTAAATCTGCTTGTATCTGAAAATAGGTTTGCAACCCCTCCTTTGTTCTTATTTCCATTTGCTTAAAATACTGTTTTCCATCCCTTAACCCTGAGTCTTGATTTGTCCTTCAAGTCTAGATGTATCTCTTGAAGACACCATATGGATGGCTTGTGCTTTTTTTTTTTTTAAATCCAATCAGCCACCCTGTGCCTCTTCAGTGGTGAATTTAGTCCATTGACATTTATTGAGAATTGATAAGTGTGGTAGAGTTTTAGTCATCTTCTTTTGTGAAAGTCTGTTGTGTAGTTTTATCTTTTGCACCATCATGGAAGCTAAGTTTTGACCTTTAGATTTTGGGTGTTTACTTTACTGGTGGTACAATGTGGTAGTCAGTGTTGAGAATATGTCTAAGTATTTCCTGTAGAGCTGGTCTTGTTCTGGTGAATTTCCTCAGTGCTTGTATATCCACAAACTATTTTATTTCCCCAACAATTTTGAAGCTAAGTTAGCAGGATACAGAACTCTGGGCTGAAAATTTTTTTAGTTGAGAATGTTGAAGGTAGATGACCATGCTCTTCTGGCTTGAAAGGTTTCAGTTGAAAAGTCTGCTATCACCCTAAGGGCTCTACCTCTGTAGGTCAGTTGGTGCTTATTCCTGGATTCTTGCAGAATTTTTTCTTTCATCTTGACTTTGGACAGGTTCATTACATGTGTTTTGGAGATGCTCTGTTTGATTTGAGATGACCCAGGGTTCAATATTCATCTGAAAGGAGTGTGTCTGGATCTTAGTAAAACTTGGGGAAGTTTTCATTTATGATAGTTTCCAGTAGGGCTTCCATTCCATTGGGACAATCTTCCTCTCCTTCAGGAATCCCTATTATTTGTGTGTTTGAATACTTCATGGAATCTCGTAGTTCTCTAAGTGCCTGTTCTGCTTTCATTCTCTTCCTTTCTGCCTCTTTAACGACCTGGGTTAACATGAAAATTTTATCTTCTAACTTTAAATGTCTTTCTTCTTCATGGTCTAACCTATTTTTCGATACTTTCTACTGCATCTTTACAATCCCAGATTGTTGCTTTCATTTCCTTAAGCTCTGCCATATTGTTTCTCTATTTGGCATCTCTCTCTCTCTTTTTTTTCTTTTTCAGTTTTTGGCCAGGGCCGGGTTTGAACCTGCCACCTCTGGTATATGGGGCTGGCACCTTACTCCTGGAGTTGCAGGCACTGCCCTCTCTCTCTTTCTCTCTCTCTTTTTTTTTTATTAAATCATAGCTGTGTACATTAATGCAATCATGGGATACAATGTGCTGCTTTTATATAAAATCTGAAATATTTTCATCAAACTGATTAACATAGCCTTCCTGGTACCCTCTTAGTTATTGTGTTAAGACATTTATATTCTACACCTAATAAATTCCACATGTACCCTTGTAAGATGCACCATAGTTGTGGTCCCACCGATCACCCTCCCTCCATTCATCCTCTCCCCTCCCATCCCCTCCCTCTCTCCTTTCCCCATATTCTTGGGCTATAATTGGGTTATAGCTTTCATAAGAAAGCTATAAATTGGTTTCATAGTAGAGATGAGTACATTGGATACTTTTTCTTCCATTCTTGAGATACTTTGCTAAGAAGAATATGTTCCAGCTCCATCCACGTAAACATGAAAGAGGTAAAGTCTCCATCTTTCTTTAAGACTGCATAATATTCCATAGTGTACATATACCACAATTTATTGTTCCATTCATGTGTTGATGGACATTTGGGCTTCTTCCATGACTTAGCAATTATGAATTGGGCTACAATAAACAAATATCTGGAAAAAAAATCCTGGTATCTTTGTTATAATGTGATTTTTGGTC
>CAUYQV010197921.1:0-32366 GCA_963574575.1 Galagoides demidoff | reverse complement strand
GCCAGCCACATACACCTAAGGTGGCAGGTTTGAATCCAGCTTGGGCCGCCAAACAACAATGACGGCTGCAACCAAAAAATAGCCGGGCGTTGTGGCGGGCGCCTGTGGTCCCAGCTACTTGGGAGGCTGAGGCAGGAGACTCACTTGAGCCCAGGAGTTGGAGGTTGCTGTGAGCTTTGATGCTACGGCACTCTACCCAGGGCAACAGCTTGAGGCTCTGTCTCAAAAAAAAACAAAAAACAAAAAACCACAAGTATTTGCATGGGATATAATGGGTTATTGGCTTGATTCTCCAGGATTTGGAGAGTGGCAGATGTTTTTAAGCAAGAGTGGAGTGTTTCAGACAAATCACTGTTTGCTGATGAAGAAGAAAGAGATAAAAATTAATGGAAACAGAAAAGTTGCTATTTAAACCGTAACTCAGACGACAGTGTTAATGGTATTTTGGCCAGAAACTTATCAGAAATTCTTTTCTCTGATTCCCTGAAAACCTCTTTTCCTAAAGAACATTTTCCTTTTTTGTTTTTTTAAGGCTTTATTTTTCTGACTCTCTGTATTTGGCTCATTATCTTTAAACTTAAAACCATTATAACATTCCATCTCCATCAATTTTTTAACACACCTCTCTATGCTATTTCTACATCTATATAATCAGCAAATAGCAATATAAATCATTTTATTAAATGTAGTACCTATTGAAAGCTAATTAAACTCTTCTTGAATAACAGATTATTCTATTATACCTAATTCTTGATGTTAAAAACTCTTATTCACGTTTTCAAGAAATATAGTTATAGTCTTTGAATTTTGCCAAAGTAAAGAGTTTCCTTCTTTGACACAGTATTTATCTAATCTGCAAAAGAAATTCCTGGGACAGATTAGTCTATCCAAAGCCTATCATGAAGTCAAGCCCAGTCAGCCTGCACAGCTGTCCCTCTGTCATCCTTACAACTTCTACAGATTGCCTTCTTTCATCATAAAAGTTCAAAAGGACAAAAACCAGTATGGCACTATGAGGAAGCAGGCCAGAGAACTGAGCTGCCCACTAGAGGAACTTCTCCAGTGGGAAGCTGGTTTTGACTGTGATGGAAACTAAACTGAGCTAAAGCTGGGGCTGGCAGCCCACCCTGGAGGTTAGCTGGGGTCAGGAAAGGCAAGTTTCAAGGCAGGTACTAGAGCAGCTTCTAGGGCCCAGGCTCTAAGCCAATAAATAAACCACAGATAACTGTGATCTAGGACCCTAGAGCAGGGGTCCTCAAACTTTTAAACAGGGGGCCAGTTCACTGTGCCTCAGACCGTTGGAGGGATGGACTATGGGCCCTGGGACGAGTCGGCTGCTAAGCAGGACAGGTAGCAGCGGCAAAAACATCTGACGGGCCGGATAAATGTCCTAGGTGAACTGCAAAAATAACCCCGGGCCGTAGTTTGAGGATGCCTGCAAGAGCTTCTTGAACACATAGGGTCTAGGAAAGATGTTGTTGCCTCACAATAAGGTAACATTTAAGTATCTTTTTTTTTCTTTTTGACATAGAGTCTCAAGCTGACCCCTGGGTAGAGTGCTATGCCATCACAGCTCACAGCAACCTCCAACTCCTGGACTCAAGCGAGTCTCCTGCCTCCGCCTCCCAAGTAGCTGGGACCACAGGCGCCCGCCACAATGCCTGGCTATTTTTTTTGGTTGCAGCTGTCATTGTTGTTTGGTGGACCTGGGCTGGATTCAAACCTGCCACCTTAGGTGTATGTGGCTGGTGCTTTAGCCACTTTAGCCACTTGAGCCACATTTAATTATCTTTAAGATGACATTTAAGTATCTTTAAGTAAACAAGGAGGCAGTGAGAGAAACATACTTCAGCTATCTATGTCCTGTCCAGAGGAAACAAGTGAAAAATGAGGCGGGTGTCACTGAGAGGGAAATGGCGAGGAGACCAGTATGGCTGGAACACAGGGAGCGAAGTCCAGAATGGAGCTGGACTTGGAGGAAGCAGATCAGGCAGGGCTTTGAGGGTCAGAGATTGGGCTTTGAATTTTAGGCCAAATCTGGCATGGTTTTCACAATTCACACTGATTGCTGGGTGGAAAGTAGATTATAGGCATCTAAAGAAGGGTTAGTAAGGATCATTAGAGAATATTATAAGCAACTAAAATGCCACCAAATTGAAAAGCCTAGAAGAAATGGATAAATTCCTAGACCCATACAATCAAACCTGGAAGAAATCCAAAATATGAATCCACCAATAACAAGTAATGAGATAGAAGAATAAAAAGTCTGCCATCAAAGACCTCATGCTTCACTGCTGAATTTTACCAAGCATTCAAAAAACAAATAATACTAATCCTACTTAAATTATTCCAAAATACATAGGAGAGAGATACTCCCACAGTCATTCTATGAGTCCTATATCACCATGATGCCAAAGACAGATAAAAGGTATGAGCATTTTGGTTATATAAATTGTTATGATACAGTTTGACTCAAAGTTCTAAGTGTGAAATATTCTTTTTTAAAGTGTACAAATAGGCTCGTTGCCCATAGCTCAGTGAGTAGGGTGCCAACCACATACACCAAGGCTGGTGGGTTCGAGCCTGGCCTGGACCTGCTAAATAACAATGACAACTGCAAGCAAAAAAATAGCCAGGCGTTGTGGCAGGTGCCTGTAATCTCAGCTACTTGGGAGGCTGAGGCAAGAGAATTCCTTAAGTTCAAGAGTTTGAGGTTGCTGTGAGCTGTGACGCCACAGCACTCTACTGAGGGCGACATAATGAGACTCTGTCTCAAAATAAATAAATAATAAAGTGTACAAATAAATGAAGTAAATCCTGACTGTATTCTAACTTACGCTGCATACTCAGCATCAGAGTCTTAGCAAGATAGATGACCACAGGAAGAGACTTACAGCTCTGGTAATAGAGTCAGCAAATACAATTTGAAGGTAAACACAGGACTATAGAGATTGCAAATGATAAGTTTAGTAATACCAGAGAATAATTAGTAATTCTTGCTAGTATTTCCTGTCCAAATTTTTAAATACTCAACAGGATAAATTATATTGAGATGTGTCCAGCAGATATTTTAGTGAATTTGCCTCATTTGATTTAGTCTAAACAGCAATTATCAGGTGTTAAAACATTTAAGATTCCAGCAGTTTTGATAGCCAGGGAGACTTAAGTTCCATTCTTAAAGAGATTGTGACCCAAAAGTTAAATTCTCATTTTACTAGCCTGGCCTCGTCCATATCGTTTTAATTACATAATAAATCAACTACTGCTTAATTTACCCGCAAACTTTTAAGATATGCCTCTGAAACACCAAATGAAAGAAAAATTTGCAAATTATCTGCCTGTTTGGATATGGTCCACACACTACATCATTTAAGACCCTGTGTTTTACTGGTTTGAGGAATTTTGCTGAATCATTTAACTGGCCACATGGACCGAGCTAATTCAATAAATGCTCAAGCTAGTAAGGACCTGCCAAAACTTACAACCATTCATTTTTACAAGAAATACTTGCTGCTGCTCATATTACTTGTACTTGTGTCCTAGGTACGGTTATGTTTTGGTCACATGTGCAATATGATGACTGAATGTTTCAATCACTGGGTAGCTGGAGTGTATTTCTGTGTCCAGATTAGATGTGATGCTTCTGGGAATGTCCAAGAAGATGAGAATAAAGAAATAAGATTCTTTGTTGCTTCTGAGATCTGAGGTAGTGCTGAAATCGTCTTTTCTCCAAAATGTCAGAGAGCCCTATTCTAGCCTGGCATCCTTAAGCTATTACCAATGAAGCAAGTTAGCATGATCTTTTTGTGCAAAATAGAACCTAATATTCATATAGTGACCCAGTGGGACCCTGGCTTGAGTGAGCTCAGGATAGGCCCTGAATAGCCAGCAGCATTCTTTTTAGAGAAGGAAATGTTATGAAGATGAAAGCTATTTGGCTTCTCATATTAAAAAAAAAGTGTTATAATTTTAAATAATCTAAATGCAAAAAGGGTTTCTATTTCATTATCTATACCAAAATTTCTGTGAACCTTCATGACAAAGTAAGATATTTGCATACTTCTTTCTATCTGAGTAGTAGTGTTTGAAAGTTCTTTGCATATTTCTACTTGAGCTTTCTCTCAAACACAGTGTAATTTGTACATTATTGTCCTGTAAACTCAGAATAACTTTTTATCATATCTGAATCATGTAAGTGACTTTTTGCCCTCTGTATCATTGCACTTTCCAGAAAGAGATCTTTGTTTCAAAACAGTTACATTAATAAACAACAAACATCACAACAAATCATCAACCTTTATTTTCTCTATTTATTCACTACAATCTTTAATTTGATTGCTTAAACTTCTATCTCTTAAAATTAGAACGTAAGGAGAATTAGGAGAGGAACTAGAAAACCATGTTAATATAGATGCAGCTCCTGGTAGAATACTTACCCTTAGTGAACTCTCAACAACTAGTGATAATGGTAATACAATTTAAGCGATCTTCTAATTCACTTACTCCTCAGTCTATTGAGCACCTAGCAAGTCCTGAGTCTGTGATCAGCTTGTGGATATGATCTATTCTGTGGCACAGATACAAAGTAAGCCACAGTTCTTGGGTCAAGGTGCTCACTGTGTAGTGGGAGAGACAGATAAATAAATAATTACAATGAAATGCCATACAGGTCAGGAGCTGTTTGTGCAAAGTGTGTTGGGTTACGGAGGAAATGACTAACCATGGGATGTTAAGGTCTGGAAAGGGTTGACAGAGCAAGGGACTTTTGGGCTTAGAGATATCGTGGGAGTTTTTCCAGTAGATAGAATTACTTAGTCAAGAGGGCTCTTAGTGGGAAGTAAAGAATTACTGTTCTTGCTCAAGCAACGTTAGCCCCAGGATTTCCAGATATCCTTTGCTTTGGCACCCCAGAAATGAAACCTCCTGACTACCATTCCACCTCTAGCTGCAGACAAGATCAGACTCCCCAGGCCCCCCATGACCCTCAATCATGATGCTCTGAGGCTTCTGAAATGAATCCCATGATGCCTCAAATACCAGTTCACCAACATCAGCAGTCCAAGTTTGCCCAGTTTCACAGATTTTCATTACCACCCTGCTCTCACACAGCTAATCCTACCTCATCTCTTGGCCATCCCAGCCCTTCCACCAAAATTTGTTTCCTGTCATCAGATAATTTCTCTTATTTCTTAACTTCTTCACTGAATGTTTCCTTCAGATTTTTGCTGAGATTTTAGCTGACTCTGGAAAGCACTGCCTTCCCTGAAGCCATTGCTTCTCGTATTCTGAGTACTGCACACGCCTGGAGCTTGAGGTGGTGTCCTCTTTGCTCCCAGGTGCTACTCCCAAACTGTCGTTCCCTCCTCCGTCTACATACAGATGCCTTTTGAAACACTATATTCTCATACCTTGCCATTCTGTATTCCTTCCTTGTTTAACCACTTGGGGACCTCTGAGTCACAGGTCTTCACTTATTTATACCTTTTCTGTCATCATGGTTAGTGGTTAGCTACTTCACAATCCATTTGGATGACCCAACTAATAACACTTTGGCCTCTTAAATGCCTCGTTTCTTTACCTGCAATAATCTTGTCCTCCATCCCTTCTCCATGACACACTCGTAGTCATACCTAAACCTTGTCACCACCCTGTACCATCTCTGAATTTCAATGTCCAGCATCTCATTCAGTCACTCCCATTCTTCTAGCCAGCTTACTCCAGTACCCCACTTACGCAATTCCCCAGCTCATCACTAGCGCCAGTTCATTGACCTGGTAACTTTTCTTTACTCATCTTAACCCCAGGTCCTCACATGTCACTTACCTACCTTGTTTTTCATGATTCCACCCTATAACTACTTACTAACAAATGGCCCTGAGGTCTCCTTTCTTTTCTCTCTTCCTCCATCATTCTTTGCTGGAAAAATCTGAACACTGGTTAAATCTACCTAACTGTTAATATGATTCTGTATGCAAATGACTGAATGCTGCTAGAAAATATTATATAATTATGCTTACTGGAGTCAGCCATGAGCAGCATCTTGCCAAAGACAATGACCAATTCTATGCCTTCATCTGTCACTTCCTCCTTTTAAAGATTTTTTTTCCTCTAGTTATATTACCTATTATCGTACAATGCAGCCTTGAGTGTGTTTGCATTTAGAGCCATCGTAAGTGCATTCTTATATAGAATTCCCCCCACATAATATTCCATGAGCCAGTGGCATGACCTCTCTCCACCTCATTTTTAGCTCTCCAGAGGATACCAAAAATACAGGATGCTCTCACCAATAGCTGAATGGAAAATTTTAACTGCCAGAAATTGCTACAAGACACATATTTAGTTTATCATGCCTTTGTTTTCTGTTGTGTTTTGCTTTATTTTACCATTTATAGTCTTCAGGAATCCAGGGCCAAGATGAGCCTTTAAATATCTATTCATCTAACATTGTAATCTACTAATCATTTTCTCTTTCTCTGGTCCCCCTGCAAAATTTTAGATCACGTGAAATTTTCCAAAGTACAATTACCAGATATTGTTAATGGCATTTAACTTCCCGCCGTCAGATGTGGTTAGATGTACTGATCTCAGTTCGCCCAAAGCCCATTAAAAGATGCCTTACCTAGAACCATTGCTTTGTTCTTGCTCTTGAACTCAATAAGCTCCAGTTTTTGAGTCTTAACAAAATACATCTGCTTTAAAAAAACTGTTTTGTCTGCCACAGCCCTCATCAAATGTGTTTGTTGTTTTGTTTTTGTTTGGGGAGGATGAGGGTGTATGAAGGATGGATCGGTTTCCTTATCTGTAAAATAGAATAGAACAGGGTTTGTTGATTCAATTAGTTAATATACATATAAATGGTAAATATCTTAGTAGAGTTCTGGCACATATCAGGTGTTGAATATGTTCCTTTTTTTTTAAGCAAGATAATTTTATTTCCCAACACACAGTAAACATGTACATCCAATATGTGTTCTTCTCACACAACTATTCACAAATGATTTCCAAATTACAGCTGCTTTCATGTTTAAGCATGTACCAAATTTATCTTAATTGACATATGAAACGTGTTTTAGACAGATAACATGGTGAAATATTGGATTGGTCACAGCAGAGTTTGCTTTAGGTAGATGAGTTCTATAGATTTAAAGCTTTGAACAGCTACTACTTTTACAACTAATACTCCCAATTGAATAGGATGCAGCAATATCAGCTGGTATTCCAGAGAAATCTCACTAGTTTTTTTGGTGATGGAACTGCCTATCAGGTGTGTTGGTACCATGCAGGAGGTAGATTCACACGGTGGAGGTCCAGAAATCACAATCACTTTGGCAGCATCGGAATTACACCTGAAGGGGCTCCCAGACACTGTTGTATCTGTGCACCTGGTTCCTCCTCCGTCTGTTTTCTGAATCAATGGTCATGAGTTGAAATAATAATGAGTTTAATAATATGAGTTAAAATAATAATGAGTGAAATAATAATGAGTTTAATAATATCAATTGCAAAGTCCTTATCTTTAAATTCTGCATTGAAACCAAACTCATTTTCCAGTTTTTCCACCGGGAAACGTGTGTCTTCTACACCAGTCCCCAGTAGCTTGTAGGTAGCCAGGTGTTGGCTGTGTGACATTGTAAATGTCATCATGATTGGCTGCATCTGCATCATCTGCATTAATGATAATGACTTTCCAGTCTGTTTCCCCTTTGTCAATCATAGCCAACATGCCTAGAAGTTTGACCCTGATTATTTCACCTCTTGCACATACCTTACTTCCAATTTTACACTCATCCAAGGTCATTGTCACCACTGCAGCCAGTACGTTCATGGTGCTGTCCTGGATCTTCCAGAGTCTGAGGGATGATCCCATAGTTCCACATATCTTTTATAAGGAAACAAATCCACAACATAATGAAATTTTCCTTTTTCCACATCTTATTTAATTGGGTTAAAGGGGCCTTTGTAGTAATCTCAAATTTCGCATTAGACCATCCTGGTACTTCAACTACCCTGTGGAGAACACCCTTATCTGCATAAACTGGACTATCATGAAATGGAGATTCAAATTGTACTTTTTCATTCTGAGGGAGGACTGGGTACTTGAGGGTGAAGGGCACTGTGTGCTCTTCACTGCTGAAACCACTCGTGATGCTGGTGCAGTGCTGCTGCCGCCACTGCGACCGAGCCACCCTAAATGTCACTTTTTAAATGATAGTTATGACTACTTAGCCTAACCTTTCTACCCCAGTTTCACATCACCAAGAACCTGCCAATCTATCTAAGGGAGGAATACTACGTGTTGTTGTTGTTAGTTTCTTTTTAATCCTTTTTCACCTTTTCTCTTCTCTCCAGAGAGTCTTTTCTAGTCATCTGTTGGCTTCTTTTTCAAGTAGAGATTCTGAGTGTTTCTGTTCTTTATTCTAATACCTAACTCCAATTATGTTATCTTCCATTTTTATTAAAATTTTGTCAGAAATTTATCTAATAATTGTTGTAAAATGACCACTTTAATGGCACATTGTTTAGAAGTAAAGATTTCAATAAACATTACAATTAATTTTAATTATAATATTTATTATTTATTCACTTGAGATCCAAGGAGTCAGTCTATTTCCCATTTCAAAGTTTATGAGAGGCCCTTACTGAATTGTCCATCACTACTTCTAGATGACAAACAGATCATCACGCTTAGATCATTCTGTAAGACTGGTGTGGGTTTTTTTTTTGTTGTTTGTTTGTTTGTTTTGTTTTTGGCAGGGGCCAGGTTTGAACCCACCACTTCCAGTATATGGGACACCCTACTCCTTGAGCCACAGGTGCCACCCACTGGTAATATTTTTCAAAGAAAACGAAAAATTGCTATAACATTCAAAAATATTTCCACCAAGAGAAGATTAGGCACTATCGAGTCCCCTATGTAAAGTACCACAGTAGGTACCAAATTATTTATTACACAAAAATGTATTGGGTATTGATGTTGATTCTTAAAATAATATATTTATCTTTATTGAGAATAAGAAATAATCAAGAAACCAAAATAAATTATCAGTACTTCTTAACCTGGGAGTCGGTCAAATGCTTTGACCGACTTTTTGTGTTTTGGTACATCATATCAGCTTCAGGATCAGATGTGACCACTTATTATTTATATATGTGACTTAGAAGAACTAATAAACATTTTTATCACTAGTTTCTAAAAGCTCTAAAAATATATATAAAAGCACAATATCTACCTGATAGAATTATGTAAA
Source organism: Galagoides demidoff (assembly GCA_963574575.1). Lineage (NCBI taxonomy): Eukaryota > Metazoa > Chordata > Mammalia > Primates > Galagidae > Galagoides > Galagoides demidoff. The sequence goes on along the minus strand of CAUYQV010197921.1, from coordinate 23,115 downwards.
GGAAATAAGATTAAAATGTATATTTTGGCCAATATACTACATGAAATAGAATAGGTGCTCCACAAATTCGTAAAATAATTCCAGTGGCATTACTTTTGAGCAAAGAAGGAAAATTAAGATATTTCTCTAATTATTTTACAATGAGAATACTTTTACTGGAATTACTTAAATCTAATCCCAATCGTATTTTGTGAGTACCTAAATAATAATTATTCCAACTTTTAAAATTATATTATATATGACTTAAAAAGATAGTTAAGCTTTTGTAAAACTCTAAGTTTTAAAGTTAACACACCATGTTCCATCTTTTAAACAGCAGAAATAACTCTCTTCCTTCACATCAAAAGATTAAGAGCAAAATTAGGTGATTCTTTAGAAATGGCTAGCTATAACTACAGTGATTTTACATAGTTAATTTAAGAGTATCACACAATATTTCAAATTAAAAGAAAAACTGAAAAGGAACATGAAAATATTAATGTATACAAATGTTATCTGGGCTTTTTCAGCTCAGCTTTATAAAGGTAAATTAGGTTTTGATGAAATTATGTGATATTTATTCAATTATATTTTACTTATAAAATATCCTTTTTCCATTATATGATTTAATATACATATAGTATTATGAAAATAAAACAGCATATTCTTCATTCATTTTCTTCCATTTGAGAAAATGTATAGACATTTTTGTTCACATAGACTAGGCACCATTTATTACCTTTTATTATGAAGTCACCAAGTCAGGAGCTGTTGACCTGTGCATGGAAGAACATGTGTCTGTTTTATTTCCTGGATCTCACACCTTTGCCAAAAGTAGATTTAGAAATATGTAAAAGTAATGTAGGTTTTCTTTATTTTTCTGAATACCACAGATTTTTAGTTAAGACTGACTCATGTACCAAAAGACAGATTATAACAAGAGAAAAATGAACAGAAATTTATTAGCATGTTTGCCTCACATACATGACAGACGCTCAGGGAATGCGCAGCTCTCAAAGACCAGGTTTTGAATTCCAACTTATACAACATATAGCATCTTCGACAAAGAAGAGTACATCTTTAGAGAAATGAAAAGACAGGAAACAGACTTTGAGTCTGTATGAACACCATCTTGGGAAGAGGCAAGTCAATGGCAGACACAGCCAAGTTAGTAAAAGTCACTAATGAAATCCCGCTGGCGTCATCTGGTTGACTTTGAATTTCAGACAATGAATAACTACCTAATGGAAATGTGTTCCGTAGGATAATGTCTTAGTTCATCTGTCCTAAACATTGCATGAAATAACAAATAATTATCTGTTACAGATCTGAAAGTCAAATTTAACTGAGTGTCCTGTATTTTTATTTGCTAAATTCGGTAACCCCAAACATAAAAAACAAATATTTTAACAATCACATTTTGTATTTTAATTAAAAAATAAAAGTCTCTCTAGTCCCTGAGAAATGTAAAGCAACCTGTAAAGAATTTTAAACATATGGAGAAAAGCAGAAAACAAACAAAAGAAAACAAAAAACAAAACAAAACTAGCTCTTACTCCAAATCTAGATTATTTCTACTGCCTTTGGCATAGTTCCCATTCTTATATAAATCTTATAAGAAATTGACACTTAGAAAATTTCTGTGGTTAATGAGCCATCTGAAATTTAAAAACGTAGAGCTTTTGTTAATTAACTGCCCTATCCACCAAATTCTATCCAATTGACACCGTTTTAAAAAGCATATTCTTATGTTCTGAATCACAGCTAATAGAGCCCAGAATGGCTAGCATATTCAATCAAAAAAATTTTTTCCCCTGTGGTGATTTGCAGGTTATTCATATTCATTGGGTTGGGGTTGTTAGACCTAAAACATGCAAATGTAGGACTAATTAATGGGGCATCCAGGTGGCCATATGCTGCCTTCTCATGTTTACAAAGCTGGCTCCTTCTCGTCCTAAATACTGCATTGTCCGAGGGGGCCTGAAACTAGAAAACACACCCCTTCGGGGAAGACTCAGCCTGGGTGTTTCATTGTGGGGCTCCTGGAACTAGGACTGTATTTTACCTCCCCCGGCTGGATATTCTTGGGTAGTGAGCAACTGTACCACTTTATGAGTATCTTTGTCATTTTATGCCACACAAAATAAAGAGTAGAGCACAGGAAGAAGGTCAAACGGGACAAGGAGTAGGAATACTGTTCGCTCTTTGATGTTTTTCTATTTCTAAATTCTAAACTTCTTTGAGACAAGGATTATTCCTATCTTTGACTCTGTAAAATATTCTTGAATCCCTGCAATAAATTCTGTCATTGTAATTCAAACTCCTCGCTGTGGCTTGTAATTAAAAAGGTGTAATTAGTTACATAAATACTGGCTTTAAAATCATGTCTTAGGAATCATTGGCAGTTTCTGATAAGATTCTGGCAACAACCCAAATTGAATTGACATTTGAATACACCAGAGTTCCTTCCTTTTGCCTCTAGATTGATCTCTTGAAATCCTTTTCATAGTCTGCCCTTCCTTGGGTTTCAGACACTGACAAATCCTTCTTGAATATAGTGAACAAAAAGGATTGCCTTTGAATGCATTGAGATTGAAGTTAATTTTCATTCACTTCCCATGCATAATAGGTTCCTCAGACGAGGCAGTAAGTTGCACTGTTTATTATAAAATGCCTGTTCTTTCTTTGGAACAATTTATAAACGCAGAATTGTAGAGGTGATATAAAAAGAAGGATTCAGAAGCTTTTATACAAAATAGCTTAATGACATTAAAAAAAAAAGAAAGGGATATATAAGAATAAGAGTAGAACCACTCACTTAATGTATTAATAAGACCCCTCTGGGCAATAGCTTAAAGCTTACCAAAGCTTTTTATCTTGTTCTGTTCTATTTTACTCCTACAATTGTAAGGAAAGCTTACATGAACAGTGGCATCTTGGGCATTCACAGAACCATTTTCACATATATATTTAGTTTTCTTCTGGCTGGAAAGATGGGGGATTGCTTCTTGCTTTCTTTATCATTGTGCATGAGAGTCAAACTCACTTGAGTGTGTAGTTCAGTGCAGACATCTTTTGTGATCCTGTGTTTAGAACCATCCGTTTCCTATGACATCTTCCAGAGGATGTCCCTGTCGTGTTAGCAGGATGGTACCATAGTTTTCTTTCTTCTGGTTACAATCACAGTTTGGGTCCACATAAACTTGACTGATGTAGAAATTACCATTTCTTGAATCTGAGCTAAGGACTTTAGAACAGGTTAAAGTCTTAATATTTACTTTTTGTTTCTAATTTTACTCTACATCAGCAAAAACTCCTGAAGAATAAATTTCTTAACCTCTTTGGTTTCATTTATATCACATTCTCAGAATGGCCTTTGGGATCTCTGACAAGTGGATCAAATAAAAGTGTTACTGGCCTTCTAGTAAGTACGACATCACAAAAATGAATCTACCCTTTATTGAATCTTATTTGCCCAAATGTACAATAGACAAATAAGCTTTACTTTTCAAAGTTGTTGAAGAGATTAAAAATTATGTATGAAACATAGTTAACAAAATGTAACACAGTAGATGCTAAATGAAAAGTAGTTTACAGAAAGGAGGTGGACAAGCTTGGAAATTTCTTTTAGATCCTCATTTCTTACTTTGGCTTAAAATTTAATATGGTAGGTGACTAACAGCAATCATAGGAGACTAGAGAAGTGGAGCTAGTGGTCTGGAGGAAGAGCCTCAGTGGGTGACATGTCAGTTAGGGGAACAGGGCAGTCTCTGAGCACCAAGATAATAAAGGCACCCTCTATGATAGCATAAAAAAGTGAAGAAATCAATCCTGGTGGGTCGACAACAGAGATGTTTTTAATATAGAATCTATAGGATTTTGTACTTGTTAGAAATGAGGAATGCAAGGAAACAGAGCAATCAAACATTATTACTGCAAGGATGGAATTTGAGTCCATGAAGCAGGGGAGACTTTAGAAAGGATACACATGGGCATCAAGCAAGAAGTGGGAATAAGGACGAGCAACTCAGAAGAACTACTGGTGCTGAGGACCACAGTGTAAGAGGTGTCTATAGGCAGACAACAGTCCAGGTTTTTGGCAGTGCTCACCCCTCCAAAGTAATGGGAAAGGGCTGAACTAGAGGCAAAAGGAAAGGAAGAAGAGCAGCTGCAGCAAGACGGAATAATGGAGGGATAATTTATATTGGTGGGAAAATCCAGAGAGATGGAACGAGGAAGTTCAAGAGAGACAATTTCAAAGAAAGGCGGTGTGATAACTGTATTGGCGTGCCAGAAAACATTTAGACATTTTAAGCCATGTTATCTATGCATTAGTTTTTGAAGTGCAGTATGAAGTTCACAGTACTCGTCATTGCAGAAGTCAAATGGGACTTGTATTCATCTTTTCTAACCAGTATACTATGTATATTGAGTCTTACAATTTTAATGCAGTTTTTTCCTTTTTTAAAATGTGCACACATTTTTTGGCATCCCTCTGTATATCTATCTGGTCTTTGTCACTGGTTCTCGAAATGCAGCTCCTAAAACCTTTGGAATTTCAGAGTCACGATTGTCTTTTCTTTGCTAATGAGATGCCTGGTGGATGTGGTCCCCCAGATAGCTTCAGGATGGGTGCTGGTCTCTGAGAAAAAAAAAGGTATGACTAAGAGGTTAGAAATTTCAGCCCCTCCCAGCTATGTCTTGATCAATCATGCCTCCATAATGAAACCTAAACTCTAAGGCTGGGTTTGGGAAACTGGGATGTTAATGAACACTTACAGCCTCATGCTGAGGGTGCAGATGCCAGTTCCATGGAATAGAAGCTCCTGTGCTCAGAACCCCTCTGTAGCTCTTCTGTTAGCTGCTCATTTATATACTTTGTATATTTTATAATTAACTAGTAAAGTGAAGTAAAATGTTTTTTGGTGTTTTTGTTTCTTTTTAGCTTTCTAACAAATTATTAAACTGTAGAGGGGATTGTGGGAAGCTTCTACTTTATAGCCAGTTAGTCAAAAGTACAGGTAGCAATCAGGGCCTTGAGACAAGTAGGGGCAATCTTGTAGACTCAGTCCTAAACTTGTGGGGTCTGTGCTAACTTTGGGAAGTTAGCATCAGAATTGAATTAAATTGAGTCAAAGCAGTTCAGAAGTGGTATTGGCTATACAGATTTCTAAAGATTCCCATGAAGATGAGGCTTAAATCTATTGGCTGGATTTGGTCATTGGGAGTCCTTAGTCATCAGTAGGATCCTCAGAGTGATGGCAGGATAGAAGCCAAATTGCACAGATTTAAACAGAGGGCAGTGGTAGCTATCAATAAAACACATATAATATGAATTCTTCTGTTACATTTCTGAGGAACGTGCTCATTCTGGCTTTGCCAGGTTTTTGCAAGAACCTGGATTAGTGATCAGAAAGCAGATATTGGAAATGGGCTAATGATTTGAGATGGGTGAGTTGGGGGTGGTTAAGGAAATGGATTTGCCTCTAGTCACTGGGATCTAGTAAATATTTAGGAGTTTATCATTTTCCTTCTCTCTCTTTTTTTTAATTGGCCAGGGCCGGGTTTTAACCCGCCACTCTGGTATATGGGGCCAGCGCCCTACTCCTTTGAGCCACAGGCGTGGCCCATTTTCCTTCTCTTTTACTACTTAGGCTAGATTTGCTGACCCTAACTAGGTTTTATATGAGGTACAGGAACAAGTAAAAAGTGAAGGTGAAGCCTCAACGATGTTGATGGAAAAGAAGCCATTCTCAGTAGAATAATTCAAAGAGGTTTATTCTGAGCCAAGTCTGAGGACCAGGACCCGGAACCACATCCAAGAAGCCTTGGGCCCGTGGTCTCACAGTGGCTGGGTTACAGTTTGGTTTTACATATTTTAGGGAGACAGAAATTACACATGAGGTCATAAATCAATATGTGAGAAACATATCGGTTTGGCCCCCAAAGGTTGGACATTTGGAAGCAGAGACCTACAGCATATAGGGGGGGGTTAAAGATTCTTTAGCTGACAATTGGATTAAAGAGTTGGCCTTTATCTAAAAGACCTGGAGTCAGTGAAAAGGAATGCTTAACATAATCCTTTAACCCTTTTGTCTCTGTTAATTGAGACAAAGTACTGGACAGACTCAAGTAGTTTGTTCTGTATATGGAGCACCTGCGGGTCAGTCTTGCATAGCCTTAGGCCTGTTGGTGAGTCACCAAGGACGCTTCTAAGAAGGGGAGGGGGCATGATGAGGCAGGTCTGATTTCCTTTCTCAGGGTCAGCAACTCAGTTTTAGGGATGATCTTAGCCAAAAGGGAGCCCAGTCAGTCATCACTGGGGGAGGAAGAGGGATTTTGATTTTATTTTAGTTCACAAAGGCAGAGAGGAAAGATAGGCTCAGACTTCTGTAGTAGGAGGTGATAGCTACAGAAGCAGAGTGTTTAGGAAACAAGTCACCAATCTCTCTGGAAAAACACTGTTGACTGGCTAAGATTAGCTGACCCGTAGGGACTAGGGCAGCTAATTAGTGAAGGATATTCAGCTGGTTTTCCCCAGACGACAAATTATTTCTGTAGTCCATTTGCTCACTTCACACTACTCCTCCCCTCAAAGAGCAGCCAAACCTAATAACTAAATATTTTCAGCATTACCCATCTGAAAAGTATAGCACATCTATGCGTATTGCATACTCTGTAAATAATTCAAAGAGGTTTATTCTGAGCCAGATTTGAGGACGATGAACCCGAGCCACACCCAAGGAGTCTTGGCAAGTGGACTCTCTCTGGTGGGGTTACAGTTTGGTTTTATACATTTCAGGAAGACAAGAGTTACAGATAAATTCATAATCAATATGTAGAAAGATACATTGGTTTGCCTGAGTCTTATGAGAACATTCAACAAGTGTCCCCCATCACCAGTATCTTAGATGCTCTGGAGTATAAAATTTGAATTGATCCTTGTTTCTAATGAGAAAGTTATTTAAATCTGTAGTCCCCGGTCTTCTAATCCATAAGCTGAAAAATACAGAATGTTTTAACAAGATTACTGTGAAACTAGGCCATGGAAAGAATCATTAGTACTGTTTCCTATTCTATTTCCCCATTACCAAATGTGAAACTCCCCAGGAAGAAACCATGGAGCTTATACTTTCTGGACTTCTTTTTGATTCTGGAATCCACATTCCAATACACAATGATAGGTAAGCTAAAACATTATCTCAATGGCCAACCGCAGTGGCTCGTGCCTGTAATCTTAGTCCTTTGGTTGGCCAAGACTGGAGAATTGCTTAAGATGAGGAGTTCTAGACCAGCCTGAGAAAGAACAAGGGCAAGACCCTCCCTCTACAAAAAAATAGAAAAATTAGCAGGGCTCACTTAAGCCCAGGAGTTTGAGGTTGCAGTGAGTTATAACAATGCCACTGTACTATGGCCTAGGTGACAGAGTAAGAAACCTATATTAAAAAAAAAAAAAGTTGTATTCCTTTTTAGCATTCATTGCTTTATTATACAAGTAAAACATATTCAGTGAGAAAAAATAACTCTGAGAAACATTGATTCATATTTCTACGTCCATAGATAATCACAGTTAACTTTTAGAATGTTTTACTTAGAGAATTTAATATCTATATATCTATCTAAACAGACATACACAAATACACTCTTTAATAACTTTGATTTTTAGTTAACATTTTCTGACATTTTCTATGCCAGTACTTTCCTGTGGCATAATTTAATGCTGCATGATAATAATAAAAGCATATGTTATCTGCTATGACTATGACAATATGTGTTGGTGAACTTGCTGTGATTACATTGTTGAACTCCTCACAATATCTTTAGACAACCTGTTAACAAAGATCCACTATGAATTCATTATAGCAAAGTACTGTCTTACCAGAGTCTTAGTGTTTCAGAAGGAAGTCAGAAGTCAGATATTTATAGAATTTAAAGTCTGGCCTCAAGTGGTTTAAGGAAGACTTTCAAGAAGGGGAACTGACTGAAAATTGGGCAAAGTTCATGACATGATAGTTTAAAATTGGTGGATAGAGTGAAGTAAATCTTGATAACTAAACAGCTATTTGACCCAGTGGCAGAACACGGTTTCTAATCACTTGATCTGAAGGAATTTTCTGAAGCAAAGACTAAAGTTAATTATTGATTTACAGTTTTATATTTCCAGGCCAGAGTTTAAAAACAAAAATGCATGGGGCGGTGCCTGTGGCTCAGTGGGTAGGGTGCCAGACCCATATACCAAGGGTGGCAGGTTCAAACCCGGCCCCAGCTAAATTGCAACAAAAAATAGCCAGGCGTTGTGGCAGGCACCTGTGGTCCCAACTACTTGGGAGGCTGAGGCAAGAAAATCACCTAAGCCTGGGAGTTGGAGGTTGCTGTGAGCTGTGATGCTACCGCACTCTAACGAGGGCTATAAAGTGAGACTGTCTCTAAAAGAAAAAAGTACAAAAAAATCTCTCACGCTAACATAAATGGTCCATGGTTTTATCTAATTCATATTAACACACAGAAGTCCACAATTATTGATGTTTTTATTTTAATATTAATTTCCCAAATATATTTTAACTGTTCACTTAGACTTACTCTCATCACCATTACCTAAACTCAAGCCTTCATTTTCTCTTACTTTGCCTTTTAAGCAGATCACTCTAAATTGCAAAAATCCATTTTCCACAAGGCAGCCAGAATGAACTTTATAGACATCACATCTGTTCTTAAATCCTCAGTGTTTCCACACTGTCTTTCATACAATTTTAAGTGTCCCATGAGATCGATCCTCTCTCATCTATTCCTACAGACTTGCTTTGCCGATGACATTAGAATCCTTTGTGTTCCTTGAATGTATCACGCTCTGTCTACTAGAATCCTTTCCCTTATATCTAGATAATTCCTACTCATTCTTTGCACCTCACTTTACTCATCCTTTCTCAGAAAATCCTTCCGTGTCTACTCTACCAAGAAAAATATTATACACTCTCATAGTTCCCTACATTCTCCATTTGTACTACTTAATTTTTTTAATGAATAATTGATTTAATGCCTATGGGTTCCCATTCAAAAGTAAATCCTATAAAAGCGGGGACACTGTTTCATTCTACATTATATTCTCAAAGTACCTGGCCTAACACACACACACACGTATGCATGCTTGGTAGAATAAATATTGCAAACTGAAGCTGCTGGGATACTCTGTTTTATTTTCTATTACTATGTTCTTTGACAACCAACTCAGCCTCCACTTTCAAAGACACCTTTCACTCATTAGTTGAAAACACTCTTTCCTTGTTAAATAAAACAGTTGTGAAAATGAGGTGTTGTTCATAAATAAGCTGCTAATTAAGGCTTTTTACTTTCACAGATACAATAAATGAAACAGAGAAGCATGAAAAAACGAGAGTGCTTTAAAGAAAAATGTGCATGGCTCTTTCTAGTGGTATTGTCGTAGCTTCCAGAACTTCAAAAAATGTTTCCCCCCTTGACTGGAAATAGGGGTTAGGGGAAGGAAGTAAGAATGGCAAACTGGTTCTTTTATTTATCTAACTAAACAGAGACTTGATCTTATTGGAGTCAGGCCATTCTTCAATATAACTAACCCTCAGTACTTACTATATTAATCAATACCGACATAACATGGAAAAGTAAAATATGACCATAGTCTACGTTACATGTTTCCATTCATTCATTAATTATAATTTTATTCTTCTTTTTGAGACAGAGCCTCAAGCTGTCCCCCTGAGTAGAGTGCTGTGGCATCACAGCTCACAGCAACCTCCAACTCCTGGGCTCAAGCGAGTCTCCTGCCTCAGCCTCCCAAGTAGCTGGGACCACAGGAGCCCGCCACAACACCCTGCTATTTTTTGGTTGCAGCCATCATTGTTGTTTAGCGGCCTGGGCTGGATTTGAACCCACCACCTTAAGTGTATGTGGCTGGCACCTTAGCCACTTGAGCCATAGGAGGCGCTGAGCCTATAATTTTATTCTTAAGCTTTAAGTTACAATGGTAACTTACAGTTGCACAGGACACTTGATTTTAAGACTGTTTATTAACATACTTTGTTTTGGACAGGGCAGGTTAAATTACAGAAACAAATAAGACCCTCAAAATTCAGTTCCTTGAAGAACAAAGAGTTTATATCTTTGGTTCAGAGCAGGAGCTCCACAGTAGCAGCAGCTCTGCTATGAGGGGCCCAGGCTGACACTGATTTATAATTTTCCATGTGATATTTACTGGATTACCTTGGAAACTGCCATCCGTGATATTCAAAACCTGTGAAGAGCACAAAATAACATTCACACGAGGGTTTTATAAACCAGGTCTGGAAGTGGCATATATTACTTCTGCCCCATTCCTTTGCTAAAAAGTTAAATCTCAAGGCAGGGAAAGCTGGTAGATGTTTTCTAGCTATGAGTTCAGTCCCAACTTTATATGTATAGTAGGATAGAAAAGATCTTGCTGTGTAAGTTTAGCTACCTGCATTATGTCATCAGGCAAAAATATTTTAATACCTTTTTCTGCTTTTTGAAGGAATGAATAATCAAGTCTACAGTCAACTCCAGGAAACAAACAAACAAAAAAAATCAGAGAAGTAAGAAATACGATGGCCCTGAATGATCTAATAAATGAATAAGTAGTACTCAAATAATGTTAGCTGGACGTCTTATTAAGTGTGTCAAGCAGTAGTACCATAATTCTTTTTGTTGTTGTTTGTTTTTTTTGTTTTTTGAGACAGAGTAGCACTCAGTCACCCTGGGTAGAGTGTCCTCGCATCATGGCTCACACCAACCTTAAACTCTTGGGCTCAAGTGATCCTCTTCCATCAGCCTCTTGAGTAGCGGGGACTACACCACAATGTTCAGCTATTTTTTAGAGAAAGGGTCTCGCTCTTGTTCAGGTTAGTCTCGAACTCTTGAGGTCAAGCAATCTACTGGGCTCAGCCTCCCAGAGTGCTAGGATTAGAGGCATGAGCCACCATGCCACGCCCCAGAAGCACTATCATTCTTCAGGTTTCATAACAATCAATTATAAAGAGACATTCTAAAATCTTTTTTGAATTCAGTTTGTACTATCTACTTGATCTATAGCATATAGCGAGCGAATCCTTGCCATTGGCCCTTATGTGATGACAAAATAATTTTCAACTTTTGACAGAGGCAATTTAAAGTCTAAGCTATTGGTTTTAAGGAAAAGGTAAGTTTTGAAAATGAAGGATGAGAGAGAGGCTGCCCTCCTCTGAAGCTAATGAAGAGAGAAGTATTGTCGGAGGAATAGATAAATAGATAAAAAGAACATATTAAAGTATAATGAAACAATCTCGTGAATAAATGAGTGTATGATTTATTTTTAAAAAAGAAAAAGGTCTTTCAAATAAGTCGGAAAAGATGGACTTTTCAGTTAATGTCTTGGCAAAACAAGTTATCCCCATTTGAGGAAAAAAAGAAAAAAATAGACCCCTGCTTCGGATCATTTACAAAATAAACTTCAGACAGGTTAAAATACTAACAATAGAAAGCATAACAGTATTACGGGAAAATGTATTATTCACTTGAGGATAGGAAACTCTTCTTCAATAAGATATAAGAAAAAGCAAGAGATCTTGTAGGGCTTTTGAAACTATGAAAGATTTTCGTCTCTATTTCGAGATCATTAGAGAATTGACTGAAATGTTTTAGCAAAGGAATTATTAAATCAAGTTTGTTTTCAAAAGATGATTCTTTCAGCTGTATGTAGGAGATGAAGGAGAACACAGCTATTCATGCAGATACTGGGGTGGTTTCAGCCATTTGGAGAGAAAATTGGTTTGGTCTAGAATGTTGGTGATGCAAAATGGAGACAAGTGCTAGATAATTCTAGAAATGTTTAGGAATTAGGGTATGAAGTGGAGACAAAGGATACGTATGAAATTAAGCAGCACTCAGACCTGGAAATGTCTTGAAGGATGGACTAACGATTTTGAACTTTTTAAAAGGCTATATGAGGAGCTAATAATGATATGTATACTTGGAAGAGACACATTATATTTCTTTAGAGGAAATCCTCTGGAGAGGGGTGGCCAACCGCCTGAACCCAAGCGAAAAGCAGTGGTGGCCAATACCCTAACGGAAGAGCTGAGAAGCCCAGGTTTTTCTCTGACTTTCTCCCACCTTCCTGTCTCTTGGTCTCTTTCTCCCCTGAGGTCAGCCATAGAAATTAGAATCCCTTTTCCCTGAGGTGGGTCATAAAAACCGGAATCCTTTCCCCCCTAAAGCCAGCCATAAAACCTGCAAATAATACTTGAACTTTAACTCCACCTTTCTGTGCTAAAAGTGGCCATAAAGAAATTATCTAACCTACTTTGTTTGATGGGAGGTCATAAGATCTCCATTCCTGAGAGTATCCTACCCTAATACCCAGAGGGAGAAATGAGTGCTCAAAGAACAATCCTGACCCAAGTTCCTGGGTTTCCCCATTCAGTTTATTAGCAAGAGATAATACCCTTTTTGTCCAGTCAGGTTTTGACATGGTTGCCCATACTTTGTTCTACATGAGGATAAAAACAGACAATTTCCTCTGTATCTTTGCATCTTTATTCTGAAGGCTTGTAAAGTTTATATGGCTTTTCTCTTATTAACCACCCTTTTGAGAGTTGACTTTTCAGGGAACCTCAGAGGGCAAAGGGGAAGTTTTCCCTTGACTCCTACACCTGTTATGTTGTTTCTTCAAGAATCCTTCAGCGTGACTTCAGCAAGGATCCTATTAGGTTAGCTTCGACAGAATACTCCCTCATCCTGGTGTTTCCTCTTAGTAATTTTTCATCCACCAATCTCTCCCTACTCTCCTGGCCCTGACCTTGGCTATAAATTCCTTCTTTTTTTTTTTTTCCCAGTTTTTGTCTGGGGCTAGGTTTGAACCTGCCACCTCCCCAGCATATGGAGCAGGCACCCTACCCCTTTGAGCCACAGGTGCCAATTTTTTTTTTGCATTTGGGGTTGAGCCCAATCTCTCTCCCCTACTGCAAAACCTCCTGGCAGTAGTCCCCTCTACCTACGAGGATAGTCCTGATTAAATTCTGCCTTACCATGATTTAGCAGATGTCATTGGATGAGTTTTCTCTTCAACATTATCTCTGTCCCCAGGAGTACTGCCTCAATAAATCCCTTTTCTATGAGACCTTGTCTCAGATTCTGCACTTTGGAAGCGATAGAGATAACAGTATCTCTTCATTATTTCTTATCTTATAACATTGTAAGAGAAATCAATGAATGTTACTATCTGCCTTTGTTAAGCTAAGTATTAGAAACTTGTCCTTTCTGAGTGAGACTACTGAAGTTTTGCAATTTTTAATTCCAAGTAGCCAAACAGGGGAGAAAAGAAAATACTTAGTAATTAGAAATAACTGTGAATACCTGTTTAAATAAGAAAAATATTTTATAGGGCAAAATTAGTACCATCTACAGATCAAAGAACAGCAAATATAAATTAAGCAGTGTTTGCACAAAAAAGTACACTTTTGAGGATGGGTGAGGTGGCTCACACTTGTAATCCTAGTACTCTGGGAGGGCAGGCAGGTGGATTGCCTGAGCTCTAGGTTCTAGACCTGGGTTCTAGACCAGCCTTAGCTAAACTTCCTCTCTAAAAATAGCTGAGTGTTTTGGCTGGAGCCTGTAGTCTCAGCTACTGCGGAGGCTGAGGTAAGAGAATCACTTGAAGAGTTTGAGGTTGCTTGGAGCTATGATGCTAAGGCACTCTACCAAAGGCCACAAAGTGAGATTTTGTCTCAAAAAAAAAAAAAGAAAAGAAAAAGAAGGAAAAGTACATGTTTGTTGTGTGATACATCAGTATTAAAACTCAGTTATGTTTCTTTTATTGTGCTGCAAAATCATCAAAACCATTTACAATTACTGGTATTTTAAATGTGATAAATACTGTGTTTAGATTTCATTACTTGAATATTTAAGCAACAATTTTCTCCCTAGCTGTAAAATTTTTATATTACTGTTATTTATTGCTTTAATTTTACTTTTTCTCTTTCATTTTTAGATTCAGGGCAGAATATTAAATTGGCTCATTATAACTGGAAGCCATGTTGCTAAATACTTAAGATGTATATTAAAAATGTTTAGCCAAATCATTTTTTAAAATTTTACAGTCCAATTATTAACATTTACACATCATGTTTCTTTGAAAAGTTTTTGTTATCTTTTTTATGTGTCACTACATTTTACACAAAGTTATTCCTCCTTTTCATGGCTGGGAATCAAAACACGTATAATTGTGTCATAATAAGAGTTAAAATACATAAATTAATTTAGTATTTAATAGCAGCCTCTTAGAGCAAGCAAGAAATGCCATTAAGTCTCAGTTTCTTTTACTGTAAGTTATCTTTTATCTTTCAGCTGTCCATGATGAACAATTCTGCAAGAAAAGTGTAAGATTTTTTAGGGTCTAGTGCTGTAGAAAAGGCAGGGATTTGGAAAAGACCCTTCACAACACTTCGGTTTTTGGTCTGCGTGTAAATTTGCAATTACACAGTTTATTATAGACCTAGAATTGGAAAGAGGGCCCATAAGTTATTCTAGCAATCAGCAAAAATTTACTTAATTTAAACGTAATGTGTAATTATTTTTTCTCCTACTTACTGAAAACAATGGCAGATATGCTAATGAGCAGGGCATATTCTTGAACTGTTAAGAGGTTTTTCGATTGCTACTATCGGGCCGGATCTTTGCGCCTGCAAGCAAGGCAAACACGACCTCTTCTTTTCCTTTTTCCCTTTGCAAAGTGAAACAGGCTAGACTCGTTCATGTGATGCCAGTGACGTCAGCCCCCTCCGGGTCGCGTGACCGACACCCAGCCTTCCCACTACCCCGCCCCCACTGGCAGAGCGGGAAATCTCGCGAGAATCCGTCTTACTATCAGAATTTACAGAGCTTACCGAAGAGTTACTCCGAAGAGATGGGAAGGTGTGGCCGAGTGGCGGAGTTTTTGCTCTCATTCTGTTAATTCATAGCCAAAGTCAAAGCCATTGGGGATTGCCAGAGTCTAAGCCGCCCCGCTCAAAAAACAGCGGGAGAGGGGAGGTGGACTGGGAGGTGGCAATCAAATCCGAAGTGAAATGTGGCGCCCCGGCAGCCGTCGCCCCTTGCTAAAGCGGCTGCGGTGGAGGGTGGAACCCCCGCGCCCGATGCCTGGGACCTGGCAGCGTGGCGAACACCAGTTCGGCTTTCCTGGGCCTCGACAGTAGCTGGAGGCTGTGGGAGGTTGGGACGCTAATCTGCAGCAGTCAACTGCCCACATCCGGCCCCTGCACTGTCAACCCTGAGCGGCACGAGATGAAGTGTTTGCGCCCCTAGCTCTGCTCCACCGGGTGGCGTGGCCCCGGAGCCGGCCTAGAGAGGTCCCAGGGTCCCGTGCCCAAATAGGGGCGTGGACTAGCCCTAGCCCTGGCTCCCCTGGCCCTTGGCCGCAGCTCTGGGGCATCCACGAGTTGCCCCGCATTTTCCCGCTTTATCAGCCCCAGATTTGGGCAGGATCCTTTCTGCGGGTTTGATGTTTTCGCCTCATTAGCCTAAACTCTCTTCAGGCTTCTTTCCCACACATCATTCACCTTCCACCTGGTTTCTCCCTAGACGGGTGTGCTTCTGTGTGAGACCAAAGGAGGGAGAGCGATCCACGGAGGGACAGGGTTGGAGTCGCTAGAGGGAGGTGTGGGACCAGCGAGGAGGGGGCTGCGCGAGGGAGGGGGTGCTGGCGGCGGAGGGAGCGGCAGGAGGAGGCGCCGGGGGAGGAGACGGAGGCCCGGGGACGAAGAGGAGGTTTCGCCCGAGCCGAGCGCTCTTTCTGTCGCCGCGCCGTCTTGAAGCCGCGCGGGCTAGTGGGGAGTGCCAGGCCGCCGAAGTGCCTGGCCCTGCCAGCGCCGCCGCTGCCCACCGGAGGGAGGCCCGCCCCGGGCGCGCACGCCGGGCCGAGCCCCGGCGCGCCCCGCGCCCCTGCCTGCTGCCCCTGCCTACTGACAGCTGCCTCTGGGCTCCAACCGTCCTGTCCGCTCCGGGCTCCGCGGCCTCGGCTCCTCTGCACGCTGCCGCTGTCCCCTTGGGCTCCCTCCCCTCTGCGTCCACCCCTCCTGCCCGAGTGCCGATCATTTCGCAACTGCTAGCCGCTCGCCCAGTGCCCGGCTGTTTTTCCGTTTCCCGGGTCCCTCTTCTTGAGTACTTTGCCCCCTACCATTTGGGGAGAGGGGCTAGAAAAGGGGCGGGTGGCAAGTCCTGAAGAGGAGAAAGCGAGGCCCGCAGGAGGAGGAGGAGGCTCGGCGGACGGTGGGGAGGAGACCCCACGCCACCCTTGCTGGTCATCTCCCCTCCCGCCCCGCCCCTGCGCACACTCCCTCGCGGGCGAGCTACTTTCGGACGAGGAAAGTGAGGGCGGCACTGGGTGACAGCGCCGCGGGGCCAGTCCCAGGGTTTGTGGCGCGTCTGCTAGCTTCTCGTCGGTCGAGCTCCCAGCCAGGGCACAGCCCGGACCGAGGATGGCTTCGACCACAACCTGCACCAGGTTCACGGACGAGTATCAGCTTTTCGAGGAGCTCGGAAAGTAAGCGCCTTTGCTCGGCATCCGCGCGTCCCCTTTTCCAGCAGAGGGCGGGTTAGGTTGCCCCTGACCCAGCGGTCTCGGTCGTGGGGCGAGGGAGTTTGAAAGACCACAGGGGAACGAAGAGGGCCCACGGTTTGTCAGCCCTGGGGAAGGTGCTGTCTTAGTAAGGGGAGGAAACAGAAAGGGGAGGACCCTTACCTCGACTGTGGCCCTTTCTGATAATCCCCCTTCTTTGGCTCCCCAACCCTCTCGCACAGAGAGACTTAGTAAATTTATGGTCTCTGCAGTTGTAGCTGTCATCCTGAGAAGTGTGCGTGCGTGAGTGCGTGTGGATGTGTGTTTGGCAAGGAAACTAGAACCCATGTAAAATGCAACATAGATCATGTTTTCTGTAAATAGAGATGCCTCCTGCTTAGCCGGCGTGTTGGCGGTATGACCCACGTACGGATGAGAACTCGCTGCCTCAGACGGTGCCATATTTATTGATGCCGAAAGTTCAACTTGGCGCAGAGTCCATTTCGCATCTAGTAGTTGTTCTGTCCAGGAAAAGGGCCACCTAACAGAACCCGACCCCTGCCCCGTACGCACTATGATTCTTTGCACTAGATTACTCCCTCACCGTCATTCTTTCTGGGATTTACGCGTGCACCTTTGCGTTCTCGGAGGATTTATTTATACAGGCAGCGGAAAAAAGCTCTCGGGAGACTGGGAGAGCGCTTCCCAAGGGTAGCCTAGCTGTATAAAACCACCCCCTGCTCTCGGCTGGGCAGAACTACCTAGAGATGTTCAGGAAGGAGACAGGAGACCTACTGAGGACCTGTGCAGAGGACCTGGGGGCCGAGCCATGAACGTGGATTTATGTAGCATCAATCCCAAAGCCAGTTCTTCTATTGCTAGTTTGGACTCTTAGTTATGAAAGGGGTGCGCTTATGTGTATGTTGTGGGTTTATGCGGATGAATTACAGGACATGTACACATTTTTAAATGTAATGAAAATTATATATTTATATATTGTCTACGGTTAAAACATGGAGAATATGTCTGTCGGAAGATCAGCTTAATTCAAATCTCTCCCCTCCCCCAGCCCAAGCAGTACATAGAGAAATCACCATACCAGTATGTGTTGAAACCACACAAACGTGCTCAAGATTTATATTTTAATGAAAGTAATTGTGTTTACTTACTTGGAGGCACATTAATTGTTTTTCCCTGCTGAAATAATGGGCGGCAGATTTTTTTGCTGCTGCTCCTCAGCTCTGCTCTTTGCAGGATTTTTCTCAGCATTTGGTGCTGTGTAAGTGTGAATTGTAAAATGTTTTCAAATTTCTTAGGCAAACAAGAGCAGTCATAATTGGCAGTTCCTTTCATTTCGTTGATTAATCATGTGTGCTCCCAGTTAAATAAAATTTACTTTTATTCTTCAACATTAAAGAAGGCCTGGGTTCTCGGGAAGAGTCCTTCATTTTCTGGATATTACTGTAGTACACTTGATAATTTGACAGTTCCCTAAAATCAATTAAAATGCTCACATTTTGGAAATTGTTAGTGTAATATCAGATCTGATCGTATTGATGACTTGCTAATTATTGGTTTCCAGGGGGGCATTCTCAGTGGTGAGAAGATGTATGAAAATCTCTACGGGACAAGAATATGCTGCCAAAATTATCAACACCAAAAAGCTTTCGGCTAGGGGTGGGTATTTTTAACCACATATATGTTAATTTTGTATTTATCGTGTTGGTTCTGTTGTTGGTAAATATATCATGTAGTCATTCAATTTTAGACTTAGGTATCATATTACATATTAAGATTATTTCCTTCCTGAATGCTTCTTGGGCTGTCCAGTTTAGAAATACATGAGCAAATATAATTATTATTTAATAAATTGTTATTAAAATTCTATCTGCCCCATGAGCAGTAGCATAAATCACTGTGTTTTTAAAGCAAATAATCATCATTTAAGTGCATTTTGCTTTTAGCTCTGGTGTAAAATAAGTTTTAGAAGTACATGGGCATGGGAAAATATAAGTCTCACAACTGTCATAATTCCCTTTTGCTTTTGAGAAGAAAATGGGTCACAGCTCAGTTGAATCATATGTTTCAATTGTAGTTACACTTGAACTTAATTCATCAAGGTATATTTAACAGTAATGGCTTTGAGAAGGAAAAATTTAGGATTGCTATATTCTAGGAAGTTAAGCTTGATTTTGATGTTTCTGTGTGCAGTTCAGACCTTTACTTGGTCTTCTGCATTAAGGCTTTACACAGATTCATGTAATGTTTTTTACACATGCAGTTATAGCCACAGAAATAATTCATACTCATAAAGTAGCTGTTGACATAAGCAAAAAACTTGGAGGGATCTCACTGCATTCTTTCTATTTTGTTGAATTCATGTAAAAGTACTTATACTGCTATGTGAGGCATTCCAATTATTGTGGACACGTGTCTAAGGTATTTCCATGGGAATTTATGGTTTGATGAAATAAAAATGAAATTAAAATGAACAAAATATCACAGTGTAAACCCATCTCAGTGACCTGGTTTATTTTAAGTAATGAGAAAAGAAATTCCATTTTGGTTAGTTTTCCTCGTTCAATATGTCTGTTTAGAAGTTCTTCCTGGAGTACTGGCATCATTGCTTTTTGGTCTCTGCTGTGATTGGTTTTCTATATTTATTGCAAATTCTGTTTCTAACATACACTTTAGGTTTAGGTTGGCATTTCAGCTTATTCGTTTGAATGGCATTTTCTTGTAATTTCCTTCATCTGATTTTAATGTGATTCTCAGGAAGATCTATATGCTGAAATAACCAGCACCATTGAATCATGGTAAGAAAACTAATGAGAACCGTGTTATGCGAATCAAGCTCCCGTGTTAGTCTCTACTCCACAGGAAGGTTTTGAGAATGAAAGGAGTTGTTAAAGTGTAAGTGACATTTTACTAAATAAAAAAGAAAAGAAAGAAAAAGAAATGCGAATGTGTAGTCAGATTCTTTCAGTGCTTATATTACTTCCTCTTGTGTGCTAGGCACTTCGGCAATGATGTGAGCGTGGCTTCTTTCGGGAATGTTACAGCACCTACTTCAAATCTTTCAGCGATTTGACATTTACACTCAAATCAGTCCAGTGGTTCAATTTTTTACTAACTTCCTCTGTTATAGTCATCCCTCTTCACTCATCCTAGTTCCTACTCCGTACACCAAGATGACAGATACACTCGCACCTGTTCAGGTACATTTCACTCTTTTTGGCTTTCAGTCTGTGTTTAGGGTCAGTCTTCTCCAGTCTGATGGCCTTTTTTCCTCCCTGACCACTTCCCACTTCCTCAGTGTTGAGGGTGCTCACCTGCTCATACTCTGCTTCAAAGAATCAGAGTTCTTTCTTCTACCACACCAAGCCTTCTTTCCCCTTCTGGATCTATTGATTGTAATTACTCCACATTTAGGACAAGTAGTTAGGGTGAAGGGTTAGAAGACAGGCTTTTCCTTCCTTCCCTGCAATGCTTTTGCTGGTGTCTTTAGGTGTCTTAACTTGCTGTGTTAACCTCCCTAAAAGGAAGCTGGTGAAGAGGATTACTGGCACTGGAATCAGATTCTGTGCTTTTGAATTCTGATTCCCATACCTACTAGCTGTGTGATCTGGGACATTTATCTGTTTTCTCTGAGCCTCAGGGTTTTTTTTTTTAATCTGTAAAATGGAGTAATAATAGAATCCTTCCCTCTAGGGTTTTATGTGGAGTGAAAAGAATTAATGTAGTGTAGAAAAGAATCTGCCAAGTAATAGGTACTCAATGAATACTAACTGCTATCATTATCTAATAGAGTTGTTATAATGATCAAATTCGTTTGCTTAAATGAAAGAACTTGAAGCTTGTAAATCTAGTGGCAGCCGTGATTTAGCTGTGAGAACTCAATTGACATCGTAGCTCTAGTAGTGTATAAATTTGGTTCTCATCAATAAAATGGGAAAATATACTTAGGATCTCATGGATGTTCTAGAACTCATTGAATTTTATGAGATTCACTTCCTAAATTGCAAAGCACTGTTAGTTTATGTTTTATTATTGGTCACCTGTAAAAATTACAGTATTTTTTTCAAAATGCTCAACAACTTAGATTTATATTGTCACACCAATGAAAGCTGTTCATAGGATATTTATACCTTTGAATGTGTAATGACATCTATACTCATGTCAAATTATAATTCTTGAAGAAAAATTACCATGCTTTCATTTTTTGGTATGACATCCCACATATGAAAAAGGACACAGAAGAGGCTCAGTGCAAGGTGCTTTGTAAAGGCGTTAAGTACAGAATTTACTTGTAAGAACAAGCAAATACTAAAAATACAGAAATCTGTTGTGTATTAAGAGCATTTACTTTAAAATAAGAATTCTTTTAACAACACTTCTTTCTGAGAATCTAATGATCCAAATAAGTCATTTTTACAGAATAATTAAAAAATAATGAGTATATTCAAAGGAAATATAGAATGAAATGCAAAATAGCATGCTTATTTTTTACTAAGGTAATAATTTTTGAGAGTGGTGTACAGCAGTTTTTGTGGAACATGTAATATTTTGTGCAAATTTTTGTTGGTATCATTGGAAATTCTATGCATATATAACGCCACGCCTTAAGCCTACTTGTTTTAAAGACCAGGCAGGTCCTTCAACTCAACTGATGTTTTAAATATAACATTACAACTGGAAAAGAAAGGGCCATTGTTAATTAATCTAAGACCAGGAGGGAATTACCAAAAATTTGGCTACATTCCTGCATAAATTTGCACATCCAACTATATTGTCACCCAGGCATTTTTCTGTGCCTAGATTTTAAAGGATTTCCAGCAGACAGTTTTCGTTGCTTGTCCTCTCAGCTGTTAGTCACATATACCATATTTGGGGAACTCAGAGTCAATTGAAGAATTTCTCACCTTTTGTGTTAGCCTGTGCGTGCACAGAAAGAACATTCATTATATGGTACTGAGCAGGTGGATATGTACATTCATCATATATAATGTGGCTTCTTTGAAAATAAAGAATAGTACAGAAATATTTCAGACATTTGGTATTATAAACATATGTAATTTATGTCTTCTATAAAGTTATTTTGTTACATAGGAATAGAGAACATGCTTAATAAATGGTGAATCATGATAATAGAATTCTTGTCTCATGTTTTCATCATGAGAATTAGAAATGATCCCATCTGGATCCCAAACATTTTGTTAGGTTAGTCCTTAACAGATGTCAGTTTGCTGTGCTGTTTCAATATTCTGTCTATTTTGACATGTGTAGAACTGTAAGCTTTGTCACAGTATATGAAGTCAGTGAAGAGCTGTGATCACAGCGTAGAATCCACAACTGATGGCTCTGAGAGCAGCTGTTTTAAGAAACAGTCCAAGTGATTTATCTTGTATTTTGAAGCCTCCCAGAGGTAAAATATTCTCGATGGTAATAATGGTTTCTTGACATTCATCTTCTAGTGTCTTCTCTTTTCTGTTCTTTCTTCTTCTCTTTGCTTTTCTTTTTTCCTTTGGAGACCAAGTCTCCCTCTGTCACCCTGAATAGTTTCCTGGTGTCATCATATCTCACAGCAGCCTCAGACTCCTGGGTTCAATTGATCCTTTTGCCTCAGCCTCTTGAATAGCTGGGACTACAGGCATCCACCACACCATCTGGCTAATGGCTAGTTTTTCTATTTTTAGTAGAGAGGAGGTCTGCCTCTTGCTCAGGCTTATCTTGAACTCCTGAGCTCAAGCAATCCACTTGCCTCCCAGAGTGCTAGGAATACAGGTGGAGTCACTGCACTGAGCCTTCTTGATCATTAGAAACTAGTTATTATAACACAGAATCTGGGACAAGTCACTGTTTTCATAAAATAGAATACATTACAATATAAACTTGAAAAAGATATGTTGTTTACAACTATATTTTATCTCTCCTACATTGCCAAAGTTGAAAGGGGCTTCATTTTATATTTCTATAAAACTTCAAATATAATGCAGTTAAATCATTTTAATATTCTTTGATTAGTTGGGTTCATTCCTGAATTCTTGATATTAGTAGAAAATGAATCACGAATTTATACAACTTGACCATATACACAAAATTGGGTCTCAGCCATGAAAAATCTAAGTGTTCTATAACTATCCCTAAGTAATCTTTTTTAAAAAAATGTCATAAAAGACATGTCAAAAACTAACTTTTATTATTATTATTATTTTTTTTTTGCATCCAGGTAGGCAAGACATTACTGTAATCGCTCAACTTCATGGTTACTTGTCCTGAATTGGAAATAGAATTGAAACCGTATAGATGAAACAAATTGTTCTGAATATTGGTTTAACAATTTGAAAAATTTTAGACAAATGAATATGTGAAGGTTTCTTGGCTAGAATTATGTTTTTAAGAAGGAATGGGGCTCGGCGCCTGTGGCTCAATCAGCTAAGGCGCCAGCCACGTACACCTAAGGTGGCGGGTTCGAATCCCCAGCCCGGGCCTGCCAAACAACAATGATGGCTGCAACCAAAAAATGGCTGGGCGTTGTGGCGGGCGCCTGTGGTCCC
>CAUYQV010197919.1:0-10395 GCA_963574575.1 Galagoides demidoff | reverse complement strand
AAAGGTAACTCACCCTCACACCTGGGCTGCTGACTGTCTCTCGGAGCAGCAGCCCCTGCAGCAGGTAAAATAAATTACCAATTAATTAACCTAAGTGGGGGTCCGAGTCTATTTTTCCAGGTCCCCTAAGTTATTTCAGTAACAACTGCCCTAAGGCCGCTGAGGCCATTCCAACCGAGTCTGCCCTTCTATAGCGATGCAAACTGGAAAACTCCCAGCGATAAACACCCTTTCTGAATAAGCCCCAGTGTTGCGGTTTGCAAAATGGATTTTTTGCAGGTACTGGAAGGACTAAAAAGAAGAAGAAATTGTGTTGATGTCTTTCCTTTCTTGTTTAGACAAGCAGCAAACATGGGGGGCTGGGCCTGACTCCCTCTCCCTCTCTCTCTGTTGGGTGGGAAACTGACCTCACAAGACCCTGGGTGTGATTGGTGCAGACAGGCTCTCTGCACATAATCCCTGAATGGCGCTTTGTACATCCTGTGAACCAGAGTCCTCCATTCACACGGCACAGGCTCTGCCCAGGCAAGAGCAGTGCCCTTCTCCCTGGACTTGCTTGGGGGCTGCTGGGGGGCTAATCTCTGTCCCTGCTTCCTGGCTCCCACCTTCCTTCTCCCTCTGCCTGCTTTCCAGCCAGATTCAGCCGCCTCCCACTCAGCAACACACCGTAGCAGGCATCCCCAGGGTGTCAGAGCCAATGCTGCAGTAAGTCCCAGCAAGTACAGTGTGGGGCGGGGTCCTCTCTGCAACTCACTAACCGTGGGACTTTGCTTCTCCCGCTCTCACACACATACACTGCCCTGGGAATGTGCTCTGCTGACAATCCCATGGCCCTGGCATCGGGAGAGGTTCCCCAGCCCCACCCCAGGCTCCAGTGCTTGCACCCTGGAGTTCGCCACTACATGCTGGGTGCTGCCATTGTGGGAGGCAAAACATGGTGGGGGTGGATCCCCAGGAAGTTCATGGCACCAGTACAGTAGAACTTTGTCTTCTTAGGTCATTTCTTGCCAATATATCCTTGGCTAGGTTTTCTGCAGAGATCAGACCAAGCTGAGGAGATAGAAAGGGAAACAGCAGGGCCAGACATATCTGCCTGCCCATCGCTTCCACAGATGTCCACCCACAGAGCCAGGTGAGTGATGGGCAGACTACAAGGAAAAACACAGCACTTATTGGCACTTGCAGATTGCCCCAGGCGCTAGCCTAAGGGCTTGACAAGTATCTATTTAACTCACCAAATCTTCACGACAACCCAGGGAGGTAGAGACTGTGACTATCATTCTTACCTTACAGGTGTTGAAAGAGTGAGCGGGTCCTGGTGAATGCTGATCTTCTCCATTACAAGTGGGCACCAAGCTATGGGGGTGCAGGTCACACAGAGTGGCAAGATGGACATCAACTCTGAAGGGGGATGGGGAAGGGTTAGGAAATTACCTATTGGTATGACACACCAATCTGGGTGATGGGGACACCGAAAGCCTGGACTTCACCACTATACAGCTTATCCATGACACAAAACTCCACTAGTATTCCCTAAAGCTTTTGAAATTAAAAACAAAAATAAATAATGGTAATACAAAGGTAGATAAATGGACCAAGGTCATATAACATCGTGAGTAACAGAGCTGGAGCTCAGATCACGGGAATCAGGTTCTAGGGGCTGCTCTTGGAGCCCCCTCACCAGACTGAGAGGTTCAGACAGGTGCAGACACCCACACAGCAGGACCGTCCTCTTCCAGGCATTGGGATGGTTAGAGGGGCCCAGCCAGCCTCGCTCACCAGACCTGGCCAGTGTCGTGTCCCAGCAACCATGACCCCACTCTGCTCTCAGGATGGGGATGAGGAGCTCCACGTCCTTCTCACCCTTGTTCCTGGTGCATCCCTCACACAGGTCTCCAGACAGAGGACTTTTCACACCTGTAGAGACATCTGACTACAGGGCCAAATCTTATCTTGAGAGCCCCCAAGTTCTTCAAAGAAGCCATTGCTTTGACCTTGAATAACCAGGCAGTAATGCACCCTTTTCAAGGTGGCACTGGGGCTCTGATGCGATGCTGCATGTAAAGCCCTTAATACAAGCCCTGCACCCAGCAGGAGCTGGAGGATCAGAGGCACCAGTGAGGATGGCTGTGCACTGCGAGCCTTCTGGGAGTCCAGGCTGGTTTAGAGGAATCTGGAAAGCAGGCACAACTCTACGCTCCCCTCCCTCCTTCCCCATTCACCAGTATTTCCGCGTGGCCGGATTTCCTTTAAGCTCCAAGCCTTTGAGATAAAATCTAGAATACCCTTCCAGGCCCTGAAAATGGGACTGTCCTAGCTATGCCGAATGTCCCAAAGGCAAGATGAACTTTAATAACAGGCTTTAACTCTGAGCTCTGAGGTCAGGTCAGGAAGGCTGACCTCTTTCCAACCCAACTCTGCAGCCATCCTGCTATCAGAAGGAGGCCTGCCAGCCACCTGCCGCCTCTTACAGCCTGTGTCCACTGAGGCCCCAGCATCTGGGAAGTCCAGGGGGTTCTCCCCAGCCACAAGGGAGTAGACAGATCCCTCCAGGTGCTCCAGTAGAGCAGGACACTTGTTAGAACAGGGGCAGCCAGAGTGACTTCAGTGTGTGAGCATCACTTCTGCAGCCTTTGTTTCCGGTGCCCTAAAGGAGAAGTGGGTGACTTCACTCAGTTACAGGGAAGATGAGCAAGAGGGGTGGGGCACCTGCAGCCTTGGGACCAGTGTGGCTTTCTGGATCCTCAAGTGCGGCCTTCTGACTGAATACAAGTTTTACAGAACAAATCCTTCTACGAAAAGGCTTGCACAGCAGAGAAAGATGAAGATTTTCTTGCCTCCTTTGGTGCTTAAAAAAGCAATCTTGAAATCAGAAGGCCGTGGGTTCTCCAGCCTGGATAGCTGTGCAATCTTCAGCAGTGCTTGGCCTCTCTGGGCCTGCATTTCTTCATCTGTTGCTAGGTGATGACTAAGCCCTGAGCTGAGCAGCAGATGCTCTGACCTGGCAGGTGGCCGAGCATGAGTCCTGGCCTCCCCCATGCCCTGACTCAGGCCTTGTTCCAGCTGCTGTTCAAAGCTCCCTTTCATGCCCTCCTCTGCCTGCAATCAGCATATTCGTGAGTTTTTCTGAGAATCGTCCCTTCTCTTTTGTGAAATGGGCAGCAAAGAAGGGCCACCCTGCCCTTGTCAGAGGAAGTCCTCCAGCCGCGGGGCCTTTCCCCAGGCTCATGTGAGGGCTCCTCTTCCCCCAAGTTCCTGCAGGGGTAGTAGTTGAAAGAGTCAAGGAAATTTTATCCCAAATATGACCACTTGACATAAAGTATATTTGGAATCCAAGGCCATTCACAATCAGAAAGCAATGGAAGGGGCTTTCCCTCTATCTACCATAAAACCAGACTGACCTGATGAGGGCATCAAAGGGGACCATCGACTTCCTTTCCTCCCCCTGAATGCTAGCAGACCTAGCTCAAATCATTTAACACACAACACCTGTCTCTCAGTCAACCCGTTTCCATATCTATTCATCCTCCCTAGCAACCACTTGCTGCCCCCACACTCCACATTCTCCCCCTCCCTTCAAAGAGGCATCTATGAAGGTATCTGACCATCCCTGAGACGTTGGGTAATCATTCTCGTGGTTGCCCCCCATGAGCATGGTATTTGGAAACAAACATTTCTCTTATTAATCAGCCATAACTGTGAGTTGACCTTTCAGCAAACTTTCAGGGGAAAAAAATCAAGTTTCACCATGATCCCTGCACAGTCAACAGCCTCCTTCCTCATTCCCCTACATTCTTCCTAGAACCACAGCTGGGCAGAGTGGGAACTAGCCAGATCTTTCTTGGGGTCTCTCTACTGCTGACTGTGGCACCCCAAGAGCACCCTGCCTGCATCCCACTTTCCCCTGAACTCTACCAGGACAGCTCACCTGGCAAGACCCAGGCTGCTGGGCCCCAGCTGCCCCCAACAAAGTGCTTGTGTCCTTAAAAGGTCTCTCCGCCAGGGCATCCACTCCACTAAGCCCCTTAGTGCGATAAACAAGTAAGGAATGACACGGACATGCTCTCCCAGGATGCCGGACAGCAAGGAATCACTGGCAGAGAAATGCATTCTCTTTCCAATTATCTTTTAATCTTTCTGATTCCATGAAGAAGAAAACCTCAGTGCTTGTACATGCCAATCTCTCTCTCTCTCTCTCTTTCTTAATAAGAGAGTAAGTTCGGTGTTTAGTACACCAGGCAGGCAGCTACATGAACTTCGAATTGAAAAACAAGTTTGTTTTGATTGTATTTATGGCAGGCAATATTGGTTTCAAATTTACAACACTTATACTTTTCCTTTCAGAAGGAATGTGCTTAATAAAAAGAAAAAGAGTCATTTTAAAGGAAACCATCAAGTACATAAGAGGCTGGTGTTGCAAAGACTTGTCAAAAATCACAAAAGCAGGGTACCAAAATTGACAACATTTTTTGGCTGAAAGACACATCATGGTAGTGAGAACTCTACTGGCTGGTGACCAACGTATTTGGGACACAGAGTTTCTTGATATAAGGTTACCAAGTACCCATAGAATAAGCTCCACCTATTCTTCCTCTGTCCATTCATGCATTCAACAAGTAGTTATGATTCAATAGGAAAAAAAAAATAACTAAGACGAAAACATGACTAAACAGGGACCTCTTTCCTGCACCAAGCTTGGGCTCCGGGAAGTTGGAGAAAGGGGAGAAGCAGTGAGAAGTCCAAGTCTCAGTTGGTTACTGGGTGGCATGAAAGGTCTGGGCTCATTGGCATGTGAGACCCAAGTGTCCGGAGACTCTGAGGTCCATGTGGGGAGTGACTAGCTGCTTCCGCTGCCTGAGCCTTGTCAGAGTCGGCATGGTGCTCCCAGACAGGTCTGCACCAGTGTCAGAAGGTTAGATGGCCAGGTCACGGGTTGTCACTTACTAAAACTGTGTCCAAGGAAGAGCATACCAATAGAAGTCAGAATCCTGTAGATTCTGATCTCAGGTCTGATTTCACCTGATTGCTTGACCTTAAGCAAGTCACCTCATCTCCCCAGACCTCAGTTTTCTCATCTACAATAGGGCAGGATGGACAACATCTCTTTGCTCATTGGGCTTTGGGGAGAATTAAAAGCGAGCTTCTGCAAGGCAGGAACCATGCCTGTTCATGTGGAGGTAATGTAGACCCAGTATCTGTCCCGTGCTAGGTTGACAATAAGTTTTATGAGTTAATATATACAAGTGCCCAGCAGAAATGTCCTGCCTGTTGCAGGTTCTTAAATCTGGCAGGTTTCCTAACTGTCTTTCCCTCCACTCCCTCCACCAGGACTGCCTGCAGGGAGAGTGAATCCCTGGCAGGGACAATGGGGGATGCTGGTTGAGGAGTTCAGTGGTTCTCTACGGATCTCCAGAGACATAGAAGTTAGCAAGTGGCTGGATGCTGCATCCAGCAGGTCACCTGTGTGTACGGCCAGCCCTCTAGTTCTCCAAGCTCCAGTTTTATCAGTTTGCCCCCGAGTAGAAGAGAAAGCTGTAGATGGAACCCTGACGATGGAGGACAGAGAGAGAAACACTGGCCAGCAATAGAGAAGGTCAAGAAGCATCTTACGATTTTCCTCTTGACATCCACCCCTGCCCGATAGAAAGGGAAAAGCCCCAGGAAAGTGTGTGGAATTTCCCAGTCATAATTACTCACAGCTGCTCCCGTATTCTGAGCATCTGTAGCACTGAAAGGGGCCTCTTTGTTCTCCCGAAAACCAGACACATTCCTCCCTCCTGAGCCCCAGCCACCCACGAGATGTGGGTCAAGCTAGCTGCATTTTTCAAGCTGCTTTGGAGCAGAGAGAATGAACAGTTTCTCCCTTGGGGATTTCTCCTCTATTTATTCAACAGAACACAATCAAGCACCTTCTCGGGCCAGGCATCATCTATGCAGGAGGGATCCAGGAACCCACAGATAAACCAGAGAGACAAAGAAAGCCAGCAGGAAAGATCGATGCTTGCGTGGAGTGAGCATCAATGCCATGCAGATGCAGAGGGGTGTATTAGTCTGGGTCCTCCAGAGAAAGAGAACCAATAGGTTATGAATAGATATGCAGAAGGAGATTTATGATAGGGATTGGCTCATGCACTTATGGAAACAAAACGTTTCATAATCACATCTGCAAGCTGGAGACTCAAGAAAGCCAGAGAAGTAGTTCAGGTCAAAGCCCATAGGCCTGAGAACCGGCGGGGCCGATGGTGTCTGAGTCTGAGTCCAAAGCTCTGAGAACCAGGAGCACCGACATTTAAGGGCAGGAGAAGATGGATGTACCAGCTTCAGAAGAGCGTGAAAACTTGCCCTTTCCTCTGCCTTTTTGCTCTATCTGAGCTTTCAGTATATTAATTGAATGATGCCCATACATGCTGCTGAGACCTATCTTCCTTACACAGTCTACCAATTTCAATGCTAAAACCACCTCCCAGACACACGGGAAAAGATATTTTACCAGCTATTTAGACCTCCCTTAGCCCAGTCAACCTGACACCTAAAATTAACATCACAAAAGGCCTACAGGTATTTTCCAGCCTTGGCTTGCAAGAAGAAAGGGCTTCTGAACTGGGTTTTGTGAGATGAATAGACACTGGCCTGGCAAAGAGAGAAAAAAATCCACCAGGAGAAGGAAACAGCTTGTGCAGAGACCCAGAAGTGTACCTTTGGTAGGGTGGTGGGATGAGGCTCAGTATAATCCAGCTTGGCTTTTCAGGAGGCAGGTTGTGGGGAGCAGAGGGAGAGGTGAGGCTGGAGAGGAGGTAGGGGCCAGCCCATGACCAAGCTCTGGGCAGCCCTGCTGAGGGCAGGAGGGGACCACTGAAGGATTCTCAGCAGGGCAGAACCACGATTGGCTTGGCTTTTCAGAATCTTTTGGCAGCAGAGTAAAGGATGAATTAGAGGTGTGACATTATAGGCCAAGATCCTGCCGGGGAGCCTTTTGGTGTCCAGAAAAGGAGTGTCAAGAACCCAAAGAAGAATAATGCCAACGAAAAGTGTGAAGAGGATAAGGGACTTGGAAGAGGCCAGGAGATGTACCACTTTCTTTTTTTTTTTTTTTTTTGAGACAGAGCCTCAAGCTATCCCCCTGGGTAGAGTGCCATGGCGTCACGGCTCACAGCAACCTCCAACTCCTGGCCTCAAGCGAGTCTCCCGCCTCAGCCTCCCAAGTAGCTGAGACCACAGGTGGCCGCCACAACACCCAGCCATTTCTTGGTTGCAGCCATCGTTGTTTGGTGGGCCCGGGCTGGGGATTCGAACCCGCCACCTTAGGTGTATGTGGCTGGCACCTTAGCTGATTGAGCGCCGAGCCACCACTTTCTATTGGATCTGCCAAACCAAAATTCAACTCCTTGAAGTCAAGAACCACATTTCTGTGTCCCAAGAAGCTAGCATAACACCTTGCACAAATGCTATATATATCCATGATGGACCTTTGTTAAAGGATGGGTGGATAAATCAGTAAGAGAATAAATGAGAGGAGGAACATGATCATCCTCTGAAACTCCCCAGGACATCACTCTGTCACTGGTATCTAACCAACACTGGTTATGACTTCTCACCTCAGCTTCCCTGTAGGGCACATGGGGGCCCTAAAGAACTGAGGACTGCAGGATACTTTGCTCATACTAGAAAGTTCCCTCCTTACCCCAGAGAGGCTCAGCTGGAGGCCATGGGGAGAGGGAGCTCTGGGCAGGAAGCAGTGACCTGGCTGCTGTCCTAGCCTTGGCCATCTGCCTGCAGTATTTCCTGCAGGGGCACAGATGGGGACTTTTCTGGGTGGTGGGGTGGAGCCTGGACATGGGAGGCAACGCAGGGTAGCAGAAGGTGACCTGAATCTGTGGTCCTTATCTGCCACTTAACTGCTGCATGATCTGAACTTCAATTTCCTCTTTTGAAAAACAAGATCAACTTCTCAAGCGTCTAAGGAGCCAAGGCTAACAAAGGAGCTTATTACAGATAAATTTAATTATCATGAAGTTTTGTGTGGAAGCAGTTTAGCAAAAATGCCTGAGATTTGGAGACTCGATTTTGTTACTTTTCATCTATGTGACCTTGGCCAAGGTGTGTAATGTCTCTGAACCTTAGGTTCAAAGTGTCTGTTACAGCAGGCGATTATAAAGACCTGAAATGTGAGAATATATGTGGATAATATTGATCAACTGTAAAATGTAACACACCTCTAGGGAATTATAATTGCTGTTATATTAATCATAATAGAAAAGGCAATTTGATGACTGCTCTTCTTAGGGGATGATTGTTTGGTAGTGAACATTGGTAGGTATCCGATCCATGGCTTTGGGACAGGCCCAAGAATGGCCAACAGTTAACATGTTCACGCCTTGATTTTCCTCATCAGTGGTTCAAATGGCTGATACAATGTCTTTAAAGAGCTATGCACTTGCTATGAGGAGCACATAACCCAGAGGTATGTCCTTCCTCCTCCTCCCTCCTGCAACCAGGCAATTTCTTCAAGGGTTAAGGGTATGTAGTAAGAACAATTGCAAGAGATTTATCCAGAACCCATGCTTGGGAAGTTTGCAAATCACTTACCAGGGGTTTCTGATGCTGCAAGCACATCATGGCAGAGGAAAGACCCCTTCTTAGAAAAGAAATTAGGGACCAAGTTCCAGCCCAAGCCTTGGTCACTAGTGTTTGCTGTGAGATCATGGGCAATTCACTGGTTTCTCTGCATCTCAGGATCTTCAATGTATGAAATAAGGTTCAGGTGCCAATGCTATCCTTGGTTCATATCAAGCAACCCTCTTCCATGATGGCCATACCCACTGGTGGAAGAGTGATCTCTTCTTTTGTAGGATGTTAGTCACCTCTTGAGCTCCAGTTAGCTTGGAGAAAAGGCCATAAGCAAAGGGTGAGGGGTCTAGATTTCCCCAAGAGCTTAGCTAAGAACCCAGCAAACCCAGCAAGGTGGGAGACCTGTTTGTATTGAAAGATGCTAATAAAGGGATTGGCTGGTGATTTTTCTGACCTTCTTTTTCCTAGAATGCCTAGAAACTAACATCACCCTGGAAAAATCTGTGTCATCCCTCAAAATGGGAGATGTGACACAACTGAAACTGCCGGCTTGGCTCATGACAAATTCCAAGGAGAGGAAAATGAAATGAGAGAAAGAAAAATGGGGAACTAGTAAAAAAAATAGCTATAAGAAAAAAAAAAAGCAGCGGAAGCTGATGACCAAAAGGGGAACCAGAATCTTGGTGTTTGGCTGCAAGCAACGAAGATAAAAGCATTACATTGCAAAACAGATCCGAGAAATGGGAATGAAGAGGATGCGGTTTGGGCCAAGATGGAAGAGCAGACAGGACTGGGAACCACACAGGGGTCTAGTCTGGTTGTTGTGTCTAGACCTCCTCTTGCCAAGATGCCTGGGAAAGCATTCCAGAAAGTCCAAACTGTGCTGGTTGCAGATGCAGAAGACTGTTCTTCCAAGCCTTGTTGTGCCCTGTTCTTGCACTGCGACATTGAGTAGGCCATCTGGCCTCTTGGAGTAATGGCACCATGGTCGCTGTTCTGCGTGAGTCTCACAGGGCCATTAAGCCTATGAAGTGAAATGATGGTAAACATTATGCCCTGGGCACAAAGCCTCATGTCCTGTCCAATGGAGAATCCCCAGAACCGAGATATTTCCTTCCTTTGCAGCTTCCTTAGAAGTGAAAAGGAATGGAAACAACCAGTCTCAGAACCATAAAGAAATCCAGAGGTGTATCATTTCTCTTCTGCAAATGAGGGCCCACAACAGCCAGCCATGCAGCCACGGTCCTACAGTAATTCAGAGGAGATGTCAGTCAGTCGGATCAATGCCCCATGTGGTTCTGACCCAGTCAAAGCCCAATAGCCCCTTTCAGATTTTAAACCTTTTATTTTGATGAGGCCTAACTGTCCCCAGCCTCTCAAGTGATTTATTCAGCAAACATATGAAGTGATTCATTCATTCAGCAAACATATGCCTGATGTAGAGCTCATGACCGGCACAGACTAGGCACTGAATTATTGCTCATTAAATCAATGAATAAATAAATGAACTCACCATTAACTAAGTTAGACTCTCACTGGATTAAAGACTTAAACTTAAGACATGAAAACATAAAAATACTAGAAAAAATATAGAGAAAACACTTGAAGATATCGACCTGGGCGAACATTTTATTAGGAGGACACCCCGGGCAAGTGAAGCAACATCGAAAATACACTACTGGGACCTGATCAAACTAAAGAGCTTCTGCACAGCCAAGAACACAGTAAGTAAGGCAAGCAGACAGCCCTCAGAATGGGATAAGATATTTGCAGGTTATGTCTCTGACATAGGTTTAATAACCAGAATCCACAGAGAACCCAAACATA
>CAUYQV010197913.1:0-19689 GCA_963574575.1 Galagoides demidoff | reverse complement strand
CCCGCCACAACGCCCGGCCATTTTTTGGTTGCAGCCATCATTGTTGTTTGGCGGGCCCGGGCTGGGGATTCGAACCCGCCACCTTAGGTGTACGTGGCTGGCGCCTTAGCCGACTGAGCCACAGGCGCCGAGCCCACCCCCTTCTTAACATCATGTGACAATTCAAAATAAAATTTTAGGCCACAATTAAAACTAATCTTAATGTTTTAAATTTTTTTTTAATGTGCTGCTTATTCAAACTGCCCTCTCCTACATCTGATGTTAGTCCCCTGCTTTTGGAATCGAAGCTCAGAGAAATTTGGGCTGGCATCGGCAGCTTTTTATACTTAGTGAGAAACTGATAGAAACAGCAGTGACAGGATCAATTCTCTGATGGATCCACTCTCTTGAGAGATATGAATGGATGCCTAAGGTTCATGTCCCACGATAACGCTCTGGGACATGAGAAGGCAGCTCCATCCAGGGCCTGGATGGTGAAGCTTCTCTCCATTTCTTCAATTCTTCCTGGGAACCAGACCCCTAATATTGCTGGCTGCCCAGCACCTCCATCCCCTCAACACATGCTTCTGTTCCAAAACAACCTATCTCCTCTTTCTTCATCTAAATTCCTAAAGCCTGTAATTGATCTTAGCAAGATGTTCTGTCAAATTCAAGAAAAATAATTTATACTACAGTGTAAGATACTGATAGACTTAACCCTTCAGAGGAGCATTTGTGTTTTTAAGGGTGAGGTGAATTCAAACACATCTCAAACAGGTAGAACGTGCACGGGAAATCTCTTTGAAGCAGGGTTTCTTCCAGTTCCACTCATGCTTGCCGCCCACCGGTCACTCCTACCCGCGTCCTTCAAGACCAGGCCCCCTCTGTGGAAAGCTCAGGCCTGACGCCCAGGCGTTTGGGTTCCCCAGGTGGGCGGGGACACTTAGGCCCGGCGGTGGAGCGGTCCCCAAACCTCAGCCCCGGCCTCTCGGGGCCGGAAGGAAGCCGCAGCAGAGCAGGCAGCGGCGGGGTGCCCACGAGCGCGCCTCACCTGCGGGAGGGCACGCTGCGGGCTTTCATCCTTGCAGACGGGGCCTGCCTGGCGAAAGGCGTGGATTCGCCCCATCCTTCCTGCCCGCCGCCCACCCCGACGCTCCCACGCAGCCGTCGCCGTCTGCCCGCCGCTCAGTGCTGGAACGTGGGGCCACCGGGGTCCCCTGATACTCTCGTCTGCGCCGGCCAGGGGCGGGAACCGGGCGTCTCCTCCGCGGTGCTACTCCTGGACGCGCTCGCCGAGAGGGCGGCGACTGGGGCGAGGGAGGGGCCGCCGCCGCCCGCCTCCCGGGGCCTGGAGCGCGCGTGGCCCCGGAGCCGCCGGCGCCGCGCGAGGACTCACTGTGCAGCGCGCCGCTCCCGGACTCGGCTGGCTTCGCTCTGCGCGCGGGCGGGCGAGAGGATGCTGGCGGGCTTCCCCGGCCTGGGCCCGCGCTCCCGCCGGCCAGGGCCCCGAGCGCGCCCCTAGCCGTCGCCGCCGCTGCGGGCGCGAGAGGGAGGGGACCAGCTGCGCCGCGCTCGCCGCCGCCTGGCTCGCCGGCCCCCGAGCCGCAGCCCCAGGGCCGGGCGCGCTTGGCCGGCGCCCCCGAATTTTCCACCCTCTGCCGCCGCCGCCTCCTTCCTCCTGCGGCGGAGTGCCTGTGGATGCTGAGGGGCAGTCCTGCGCCTCTCCCCGCCCGATCCCGGGCCTGAAGGCGGAGGAGTCGCGCTCCGGCCGGGGGCCGGGGGCCCAGGCGCTGGTGGGGCGGCTCGGCTCCGCCGGGAACTGCTCTGGAGCGTGCTGAACCCCCTGCCCCAGCCCGCCACACTCAGGACCCGGCCCCGCAGCCCGCGCTGGGATCGTCCCGGAGCACGCGGCTCCCGAGTTCCTGCACAGGTAAACGCAAGGGCAGGGCTGGGCTACCGGAGGGCAGGCGGCGTCCCGGGTTGGAAAGGGGCCCGAGTGGAGCCGGAGTCTCCAAGGGCTGGGTGGAAAAAGCAAGTAAACAGAAAGAAGATTCAGGAATCCCCAGGATGGCCCTGGTTTCTTTCTGGCATGTTTTATTTCCAGCTTGTGAGGATTGGGCCTGGAGGGGATTTAGGTGAGGAAGTCAGGGGCAGAGAGAGACAGGGTGCCAGGGATGGAGAGGTGGCCAGTCCCCTGCACAACCAGGGACAGGAAATCGTCTGATGTGGACGAGACTAAGTATGTGTGCGGTGGGTAGTGGTGTGAGCGAGGGGGTGGCAAGGGAGGCGCTGGTTTTGGAAGCTTTTCCAGCAAGGATTCTTTTTATGAGAGGTGGGGTGGGTCAGACGGAAACTACAGGGTAGAAAGGAAGACCTGCTTCTACTTAGCAATGTCCTTTAAGTTCCAGATTATCAGTGCTACCTGTTCCCTGGAAACCCACTCTGTGTTCCTGCCAGCAATTGCCGCCCCTCCGCACCAGCCAAAGAGAGTTCCTCAGCCCTCCCCAGGTCTCAAAGAGCCTTGGTAGGAGGCCCATTCAGGAGCCGGTCCTCTGTCCCAGTCCACTTCTCCAGGGCTAGTAGAAACAGACACCAGCCAGGATGCCCAGGAACCAGGGCTTCTCCGAGCCCGAGTACTCGGCTGAGTACTCGGCGGAGTACTCTGTCAGCCTGCCCTCTGACCCCGACCGCGGGGTAGGCAGGACCCATGAAATCTCTGTCCGGAGCTCAGGATCCTGCCTGTGCCTGCCCCGCTTCATGCGGCTGACCTTCGTGCCCGAGTCCTTGGAGAACCTCTACCAGACCTACTTCAAACGGCAGCGCCACGAGACCCTGCTGGTGCTGGTGGTCTTCGCAGCCCTCTTCGACTGCTACGTGGTGGTCATGTGTGCTGTGGTCTTTGCCGGCGACAAGCTGGCTCCGCTCGCCGTGGCCGGGATCGGGCTGGTGTTGGATGTCATCCTCTTCGTGCTCTGCAA
The DNA here is from genome assembly GCA_963574575.1 of Galagoides demidoff. Taxonomy (NCBI): domain Eukaryota; kingdom Metazoa; phylum Chordata; class Mammalia; order Primates; family Galagidae; genus Galagoides; species Galagoides demidoff. The sequence continues at coordinate 16,732 of CAUYQV010197913.1, read as the reverse complement.
AAAGGGGCTGCTCCCCGACCGTCTCACCCGGAAAGTGGTGCCCTACCTGCTGTGGCTGCTGCTGACGGCACAGATATTCTCCTACCTGGGCTTGAATTTCACTGTCGCCCACGCGGCCAGCGACACGGTGGGCTGGCAGGCCTTCTTTGTCTTCTCCTTCTTCATCACACTGCCGCTCAGCCTCAGCCACATTGTGGCCATCTCTGTGCTCTCCTGTGTGGTGCACACGCTCGTCTTGGGGGTCACTGTGGCCCAGCAGCAGCAGGACCAGCTGAAGGGGATGCAATTGCTCAGGGAGGTGAGTCCTGCCTTCCTCCCCACCTTGAAGCCTCCTCTTTCATCAGCTCTTGCCCCAGGTGGGGCCTGTTTGGGGTGGGGAACATGTCGGGGCCTCTGGGGCTGTCAGCTGCCTGTCCATTTCCATGCATAGCCCAGGGTTTGCCTGCCCTTGGCTTTAGGAAACGGGGCTGTCAGGACATAGGGGCTCAGGACAGGGCCACTCTTCACCTCAGCCCAGCCTGAGTGGGTGACAGGAAGCCCCCCCACCGCCAGGGCTGGGTTTGAGATCTGACGGTCTCACCAAGAACCCTGGCCAGGATGGCCTCTCGTGGGGAAGAGGGCTCCCTGGATTTCGATCTCTAGCCTGACGTTGTCAGTGTGGACTGTGTCCTCTGTCAAATGGAGCTAAGGTTTGCCTGGCCCACATGACATGATTATTACCAGCATCATGGGGAATTCAGGGTGAGGGCTTGAGGATAGGTGAAGGTCTATGGAGAGGGGAGATGCAATTATCACCTGCCCTGTTTCTGCTGCTCAGCTCAGGGTGTGAGCAGTTAGGAGATATGGGGAGTGGCGGCCTCCCCACTGAAGGTGTGGTGTGGGCGCACACATGGGGGTTATTGTGAAGGATGCATTCTACTGGAAGGCATGGAATTTTGGCGTCAGCTTAACTGATAATATCCCCCGAGTGCCAAGACCCCTGGCAGGCTGGAGGCTGCAGAGACCAGGACAGTAGACACTGTGTGTCCCTGGAGAGCCAGCACATCAGTGACCAGAGAATGAGGCGGAGGTGTTTGCATCTGGCTTTGGTGCCCAGCCTGCCATCCTCGTGCTGATGGGTGGTTGGGAAAGGCTTCCCCACTCCCTGCCTCTGGGTTTCTCTGATGGGTAGAGAGGCCCTGCCCCTGCCTCTGCTCTGTTCTCTGGAGGGTGAGGCTAGAGTCAACTCTGAAGGGGTGGCCTGCTGGATGTCAGGAGAGGCAGAGCGAGCCTGAAAATTTTGCTGACCTGAGTCTCTAGCAGTCCTGGGGGGCAGTGACTGAGCCATGGTGACTGACCACTGTGAGTATGTCAGGGTGAACAAACACAATATGTCACTCCTTTGCTACTTTATCCATTCAGTTTATTCTAGAAATGGTCAGAAGATATTAGCGTAGAGCGGGAGGAAACAGAGAGGGGCGAAACTTGCTTATGGTGACGCAGCTCATCTGTGGCAGAAACAAGATGAGTGCAGGGTTGTGTGGACCCCAGCCCGGGGCTCCCGCCTGGTGGAAGAACACATGTGTGTTCCATGGGCTATTATGTGAGACCAAGAGCTGCCTAAGCAGGAACTTTGCCTCCCATCCCACCTTCTGGGGACAGTGACTGTCAAATCTCAGAAGGAGGCACAGCTTGGAGGGGACTTTCAGTCTTCGTTCATTAACAGGTAGGAACACCAGTCATTTGCATTCAGGCCCTGTGTTAGCCAGTCCCCAGTTCTTTTTAAAGTTTAGCTCGGAGGAGCTTTGAGGAGACCCCTGTGCCCATGTTGCTCTGGCCACATCTCCCCAGGTGGGCAGGAGCTTATTTTGAGGCTCTTGGAGCTTCTGGGGAAAATGGCTGTGGGGCTATGATCCAGACAATGTGTGGCTGCGGGGCTGGGCCAGGGCCTGGGTGCCCCATCACTACTTGGAGATCACTTCTGAGCCCACGATTGCTGATCTTTTTTGGGTACTGCTATGAAACAAAACTCCCAAAACTTAGGACACAAGGGAAAAATGAAAAATTAGTAAGTAAAGAATAAACATATTAGCATCTCGGGGGGGAGCCTGACCCTGACATGGAATAGAAGGGGAGGGCAAGGGAACTCTCAAGGTCCAGTTGGGAGCCTGAGCTAGAAGGCAAGAGGCTCCAGCTTACAGTGGGCTGTGTTCCAGAGCTTCTGAGTCACTTGTTTGGGACTAATGTAACTTTTTAAAAGGTGCCTGGATTCTCAGGCACTACCCACTACCCACTGAGGTCTCCCTTAACTCACAGCATCCCTGTAGAAACCAAGCCTGGGGCAGCCTATGTTGCCGTGGGGAGGGACACCGGGGACATGTGGCTCCCCTGAGCTGTGGAGTGGAACGTCATTCACCTGCCTTGCTGCTCCTCTGGGCCTGGTTGTCTCCTGGGTGGGGCCAGGCCCCTTCCCACCAGAGTGGCTCCCAGAACTTTCTCCAGACCCCAACCCTGGCACCCCTTTTCCCATTTTTTCCCTCCCTTTTATCTGCTCATCTCTGGGCACCTGTTGACTGTGGTCAGGGCCTCCCTCTTCCGTCTGGGGGATAAAATGAGCTTCCCAATTAGAAGCAGACACTGGATTCCTGGGGACTTGTGAGTTTTGTGGTTTTATTGCTGCTGTCACCTGCAGCACTGATGAAGCATTCCTAATGTCACAAGGCTTCTTCCTCTGCAGCCCTCAGACCCCAAGCTCAGTAGGCTCCAGGGAGAAGGACAGAAGGTTCACACAGGCTTGCAGCAGCCTGAGGTGTCCTGGGCTCCTCTCTGGAGGCCAGCAGGTGGTGCTTCTATAAGAAGAGCTGGTGGCTGGGCGGGTGGGATTGGGGTGCAGCTGCGGCTTCACTGATTAGTTAATGAGCGAACATTGCTGAGCAAGGAGTGTGGGCCATGCAGCCCGCAGTGTCTGGGGGTAAGGAGGGTCAGACCGGCGGGCTATGGGGGAGAGCATAGGGTAGGAGTGGGGGTGGGAGGGCAGATGGATCCCAGGCAGCTATGGCTAGCACAGTTTGCCCAGGGTCCTGCCTTTGATTGCCCCTAAGATGGGCTGAGCAGGCAGGAGGGGCTGTAGCAGGACCAGGACCAGCAGCTGACTGGTGGGGGTGATGGGGCCGGGCCAGAAATCTCAACCAAGAAGAGGAGCTTTCTTTTGGCCAGGGGCTGTTCAGAGACCCTCACACACTGGCATGCTCTTGTCACTTTCTGACAACATCATGAAAGGAATGGCTCTGTGACGAGGTAGGGGGTCGGGGCTAGGGACTCCTGCCAAATATTTTGTTGCCTGATTTCATAGCAGAAAAGCTATTTGGGAGCAAAATCCTCTCATGGAGTGAATAGCCTGTGAAGACCTTTATTCACAGAGTACAACATGATGAGTCTGTGGATGTGCAATCCCTTTCACACCTTCTATTCACACAGCAAATCATTCACCTAGTGAAGGAGTGTTTGCTCCTAGGGTTGGAGGGAGTCGCAGGCTGCAGTTAAATGTTGCATGCACATTGTCCCATTTAATCCTGGGTGTTGCTGGCTTCATTTCACAGATGAGGAAAGTGAGGCTTAGTGAGGTTGAGAGGAGGTAAGGAGCTGGAAGACTGGGGAAGGGTCACTGGCGAGTGGGAAGGTGGAATGGGGGCTTGGCGCCTGTGGCTCAAATGGCTAAGGCGCCAGCCACATACACCTAAGGTGGCGGGTTCGAATCCAGCCCAGGCCCGCCAAACAACAATGATGGCTGCAACCAAAAAAATAGCTGGGCGTTGTGGCGGGCGTCTGTGGTCCCAGCTACTTGGGAGGCAGAGGCAGGAGACTCGCTTGAGCCCAGGAGTTAGAGATTGCTGTGAGTGATGCCACAGCACTCTACCCAGGGGGACAGCTTGAGGCTCCGTCTCAAAAAAAAAAAAAATAAAAGGAAGGTGGAATGGAGGCTTCTCTGAAAGCTTCTCTTTGGAACTCAGGGATCTGGGCCTCTATCCTTACTCTCTGGTTGCCCCCAAATGTCTTTGCTAAGCAACGTGGAAGCATAGTGCCAAGAGACAGAAGGCCCTAAAATATAATAGGGAATTGGCTATAAGGAGGGGAGAGGCCTGTGACAGAATGTTCCACGGCCAGGAGTGCATGAAAGATACAAGGGGATGAGCTGGAACAGGAGCAGGGGCCAGGGCCTCTAGGTTGGACTGTTACAGGGCTCAGGTTAGGAGGAGGGACACTCAATCTGACTCCTGTCCCTTGGCCTTGGTCTCCACCCCATCCTGGGGTGGGAGAGAAGCAGTTGCCCTCCCTGGAGAGTATGCATGTGGGCATCAGTGGAGGGAGTGGAACGTGAGGAAATGCACAAGGTGGGCCCACAGGGGCCATCAAATCCAATGCACATGACAGAGAATGACCAGCTTTGAATATGGAGACAACTCTGCAGAAAATAACACCCCCCCTCCCCTGGTGGCAGTTTTCTGGGGCCTCTTCTGATCCTTCTCTGCGTAAACAGAGCTTTGCCAGTTGTCATCCTCGTGCATATGCAGTTTAGGCCCCACCTTTCACCCACATTATTTCACTGACATGTTGCTGTGCACATCGGGTGTTTATTATTTTAAATCAGCACTTTGTAGTCAGCGAGTGTTTTTAGAGAGGAAACTGAAGCCTCAGCTGGGCCAACAGTAAGAGACTGGGTAGTATGTGCGTGCACACATGTACACACACACACACTTCAGGGCCCACGTGCCCAGCAGTCATGGCAAATCCTCCATGACGTGGGGTGGCTGGGACTTCAAGGTTATTCTTGTTTAGCAGTTTCTTCATAAAAGGGTGAGCCAACCCTGAGTAAACATTCAGATACCCCCCCACCTGTCCCCAACCAAATTGCACGTTCTTGGTGACAGACTTCATGGGTTCATGCCCTCACTGACACTTGGACTCAGAGACACACCTGTGTGCCGGTCGAGGCCCTTGAGCAGGGCGGGCAGTGAAGTGGCTTCTTCCTGTGTTAACAGTTAAGTGTCTCCCAACAAGAGGCAGATAGTATTAATATTTCCATTTTATAGATGGGGAAACCAAAATGTGTGATTCGACTGGAGTGACTTGTCCAGGATCTCGTAGCTAGTAAGTGGCAGATTCAAACCCAGGCAGTGGGATCCCAGAATTCTTTCTTTTCTGTAATCATGAAAGAAAGCCCTTACATCAGTGGTTCTCAAGTTTCCTAATACCGCGAACCTTTAATACAGTCCAAAGGGGTCGCGACCCACAGGTTGAGAACCGCTGTCTTACATCATGCTCAGAGCCTGCTGAGGGAGTTCCCGCAGGGTTGGGTTTTTGGTTTCTCAACCCATAAGCATTAGAAGGAACAACCTGGAGGATGAGGAGGTGCTTCGAGGTGTGTTATCAAGGAGCACAGCTGTGTGTGGTGTTGAGGGTCACCCAGCAGCCCTCCTCACCCTCGGTGGCTGTGGGAGCTGTCAGTGCATTACAGGACAGTAGTGTTTCTGCTTCGAAGTGATTTCATCCAGCTCCCGGCCATTCGGGCTAGTTCTAAGAAGGCTTTACCAGAATTCTTAAAGGCTAGCTAGGCTCATCTCTGTTGATTAAAGCAAGTCTCAGGCTGACTCACAAGCAGGAGGAAATTGCTTCTGCCCCTTGATGTGCGAGGGACATGCGTATAAGGGGAACAGATGAATTGATGGTGGCTGTCTCTTGAGACTGTCTTCTTCACCAGAAGCACAGGGGGTGTGCTGGGGAGAAGGGACTTAATAACGCCATGAGTCTGGATGGGGTTCAAAATGCTCTACCACTTCAGGGTGCTTCAACACTTACAGATGTCCAGAGCCAGGCATGTTTAGCTCTGTTAAGGTATTGATTCTCTGCGGGATTCAATATATCGCTTTAAAAATTTTTGGAAACTTCACTGCACAGAAAAAGATGATGGCCTAGAGTTCATCTGCACAGACTTTGCCTTCCCTTACATGAGTGAGAAACCTGCTCTTCTGTCCCGGACACTGTGCCAGGTACTTGATCACGATCCTGGGACCAGTCCTGTCCCTTTGCACACATCAGCGGGGCAGGCAGCCTGATTGTGATGTTTGTAGTCCTTCCCCAGAAGAGAGGGTTTGCACGTGCACAAACTTCAGAAACACGGGAATGTGTTTTTCCTGGCAGGCTATCATTTGACCTCAAGGAAGATTAAGACCAATAGTAGAATTCCTTTGCAGTTCCTTGCAGTGCCTTGCCTGTGACAGTCACTCTGTGAATGTGTGTTGAGTACGTTCATTCCAGCTTTGCTTTCACCTTTATTTCCTTCCTTTATAAACTCTCTTGGAGGGTTTGATAGGTTTTTGGCTGGGGAAATGTGCTGGTGTTAATCAAGTCATTTGAGAATAATTTTTTAAAGCAGGATTTTTATAGCCCTTCCAAGGTGCTCCTCAGTCCTTTTTTGCCACTTGTTAATAAAGATCTTTTCTGGTCTAGGTAAAAAGCAGGAATATAGGAGAGGTTTTAGGGGCCCAGAAAATGAGTCATTGATATCCTGTTGTCCTAGTTCTAATCTCATCCTTGGGCAAAAATGATTTGCATAAGATCACACAGAAGAGTGGGCTGAGTTAGAGCTCTCTGGGTCCCACCTCCCTGGGGGCTCATCCACTCTCAGGAGCAACCTTATTCCTTCTATCACTTGACTTTCACAAAGGCCGCAAGTGTTGCTCTAGTCAGGGTACAGCACGAATGAATAAAATTCGCTCCCCCCTCCAAGGAGCTTCGAGGCTGTAGTACAAATTCTGTTAGTGAACAAGAGCCTGCCTAGGGAAACTGAGGCTGGCTTCTGAAGACCTGACCATTGAGTTAGGTCTTGAGAAATGAGTGGAGTTTGCCAGGTGAGGCAATGGGAACAGAACTTTCTAGTCGGAGTCAAAGAGGTTCTCACTTGTTTGGGACTGGAGAGAATTACTGTGTAATAGTAGCATGAATGGGAGGCAGGAGCCGAAGAGACAGGTATAGAAATGAGAGAGACCGTGAAGGCAAAGGCATTGGGGCTTTATTCTTACTATGATGGGTTCCACTGAAGGAATTGAAACAGGTCGGATCTAGCTTGTGTTTATTAGGAGGATCATTCTGGTGGACTTGAGTGAAGCCAAGACCATTTAGGAGGCTGTTGAAGTAGTCCAGGCCTGACAGCATGAGGGCCCCTCTAAGACAGAAGTGATAGATGGATATGAGTTCAGTTTGAGGTGCCTCTGGGACACCCAAGCAGAATTCTTCAGATTATTCAGTGGCTAATTATTGAATGCCTTCTGTATACCAGGTCCTGTACTCAAGATCTGGAGCTTCGAAAAAAGGTCTAGAGTTACAGATTTGAGAATCGTCAGCATTTAAGTGACACCTAAAACTGTACAGAGGATGAGGGGTGACCCAGGGAGAGTGTGTAGAATCCCAAGGGAAGAAGGCATAGCTCCATTCAAAAGCCCAACACGAGTGACTGCACTTGATCTTAGCCAAGGCCGAGAAGCGATTCCAACACGAGTGACTGGATTTCAACTTTCCCAGGATTTCCATGGCCGTGCTTTGCTGTTCATAGATCACTTGAAGATCAGTCTCTATGAAATGTATTTTGGTGTCAGCTGAGTCAGATCTCACATGGTAAGGCCTTGGCAGCCACCTGTCCAGTTCTAGGCAGGCTCTCAGGATGCCCTTGAGGGCTGAGTTTTTCACCCAAGAGGACCAGGCCCTGAGGAAATTGCCCCCATGGGCTTGATTCTTTAAGATTGACTGGTGAGCTTGAGGCCTGGTTACCAGCCTGATCATGGAAGGTGGACAGGGGGAGGTGATACGAGGTTTGCCCTGTGGTACAGATTTGCTACCAAGTCAGTAATTTCCTGACAGGGAGTCTGAACAAAGGGCATTGCATGGTGCTAAGGGTAGTTTGTCACCACAGGCAAGGCCGGAAGCAGCCCTGCTTCCCAGGGGTTTGGTTCCTGATGCAGGAGGACTGTCAGCCAAAGACAGCCAGAGAGGTGGCCCTGGCCTCACTCCTCAGCTCTCTTTTCCTCCTACACATGCTCACAGTTCACTCTCCCCCATATTTGGGGTTGTAGTTAGTACTAGATTGCCCACCTCCAGGTAGTTAATTCAGGCAGCATTTCCTGGCCCTTGTGTGTGTCTTGTCTCAGACCTAATTGGCCTCTATAGTTACGAACCAGTGAGGGACCTTGTGAGCCTCAGCTGAGCCTGCCCTCTGTGTGGGCTACTGCTTTGGGACTCTAGGAAAAAGCCCTGGCATCTCAGTAATGTGGTGGGATCAGCTCTGGCTCCCCCACATGCCAGCTCTGCCATCTTGGGTAAGTTGCTTAATCTCCCTCAGGCTAGTTTCTCCCTTTGCAAAATGGGGATAATATACCGTCTTCACTGCAATACGCAGCAGGTACGAAAATGCTTGTTCCTCTGGCTGTCACTGTCATTGTTATTATTGGAAAAGGAATTTTAGAAAAGCCCAGGCCAACCCCAAGGGAGGGAAGAGCAGCTCCATGCTCCTTCTGGGTTCTTGTGACACCTTGACCACCACAAGAGCCACCCTTGCCTCCTGGTCAGGGTGCCCCGACATCTATTCCAGCCTGGCCCTATCCATCCATCATTGATTCCCAGTCCCTGCCTGGGGTGTCGGCCCCTCATCCCTTGTTTAATAAATGCCCATGTTCAGTTTTCCTAAACGTCTTTAAAAAAAAAAAAAACCCAAATGTGTAGCTTCACAACTCTTGAACCTTTCCCCACAGTAATTAAGAGAAAAAACAAACATTGCCTTCAAATCTTACTGTAGTGACGGTGGCTTTGCTTGCTGGGCAGGGCTTCTGTTAACTAATTCTAATGATCAGGGGAAAAAACAATGCAAGCAATGCAATAGAGGAACAGGGTATAGGAAGCAGAAGGAGGGGAGGAAATTTAGAAGCCGGGCCACCATTGTTTTGGTTGCCTTGTAAATGTTGCAGAGAATGTAATTTCTACATGAAGCTCTCTGTGAGGACAAAGAGTACTGTGCTTTTGACACAGATTTTTCTTCTCTTTTCCTTTTCATTTGCATTATGGCATTGGCCTTTCCTTCAATATTTTTCTTTCTACCCTACCTTTCGGAGGAATGAATTAAGAGGGGATGGTGGGTGGGAGACACAATGAAGAAGGTCTCTGGACTGATGTGGAGTAGAGGGATGACGCACGTCATCGGATCACATCACTGGAGCTCTGTAGAGCTTGGTTCTTGTATTTAGAATAAAGGTGGTTTGGTTGCAAACCGGAACATAAGGGTGTAGGATGTCCCCTCTAGGTGGCCTCGGTTGTTCCCCTGAGCTTCAGAGTCCCTTTCCTCCCCAGGGTTAGTAACACATAACTCATGAGACTTATCACTGGATGTAGGGGAGGGAAGCATCATGGAGCTCACTCTCCACCTTGGGGCAGTCCCGAAGCTCTGTGGGTGTCCCTGACACATCCTCTAATCCTGCTTCCCTTTCTCTGGGGATGGGGGTAACTTGCTGTCTCTCACAACCTCCTTGGTCTGAAAACTCTTAGAACTAGGTACAAGTCACATTTACATGGGTCTTTTTATCTACATTATGTCACTCAGTCCTCACACCCACTCTGTGAGGGGGATATTCTTGTCACTGGCATTTTATAAAAGAGAAAGTGGAGGAGGAACGGTGAGGGTAAGGAAGGCTCCAAGGCTCGCCCTGGGAGACGTGCAGCTAGCTGGTCTCAAGGCTAAGTCTTCTAGCTCCAAATGCAATCAATAATCGTTCTCTCTGAGACTGAGGTCGTTGGTCAACTAATGCCAAATGTTAAACTGCTGTGGTAGTGATTACATGAGAGTGTATCAAAATGCATAGAACTGTACACCAAAAAAGTAAATTTTACTGTATGTGGAAAAAGGGAATAAGAACAAAAGATAGATGGTGGTAAGCACAGGTGGTCAGTGGGTGATAGTGACACACAGTCGACCCTAGAACAACGTGGGGGCTGGGGTGCTGACCCCCCATGCAGTCGAAAATCTACATATAACTTAAGATTTCCCCAAAATGTAACTAACAGCAGGCTTACTGTTGACTGGAAACCTTACTGATAACAGAGACAACTAATACATATTTTGTCCATTATATGCATTAAATACTGTATTCTTATAATAATGTAAGTGGAGCAAAGAAAGTGTTATTAAGGAATTTGTGAAGAAGAGACAATATATTCACTATTCATTAAGTGGAAGTGGGCCATCATGAGGTCCCCATCCTCCTCTCCACGCTGAGTAGGCTGAGGAGCTGGAGGGAGAGAAGGGGTTGGCTTTGCTGTCTCAGGAGTGGTAGAGGTCGAAGAAATCCACATAAAGGTAGTTCCAACTCTTGTTGTTCAGGGCTCAGCTGCAGTGTGAGAAGAGCTAGGGTACCTTACAGACACTATGTGGGGCCCAGCAGGAGCTGACTTGGGTGGGGCACCATGGAACATTTGGGGGTGATGGCAGGGTTCTATTTCTTGATTGGGGATAGAGTCACATAGCTATACACATATGTCAGCCTTCACCAAAATACACACTTAAAATGTGTGCAATCTATTACAACTCTGCAGATTTTATAAAAACTCAGTAAAATATAGAAATTGCAAAAATTGTACATACTTATATATGTACTCATATGCACTTTAAATAGCTTTTTTTCACCAACAGTTATTTAGCTGTACAGTTATGTGCTGTTTTGTTGAAGGGAGAGGGCTTCCCTTTGTTTAAAGGAATTTAGTTGGTGTCCCTCCTAGATTTTTAAGACTTCCCCCCCTTTTTTTGAGCCAAATTTCTACTGTGTCTTGCCTACCTCTAATTTAATAGCAGTTTCTTTTAGCTACTCAACATTTATCAAAAATTTCTAAAATACTCACTTTGCTTTTCTTAGAAACAACTGTCTTCTTCTCACATTCATATTATATCTGTTTAGGTTATATTTAATTAAATTATGTAAATATGATACCAAAAACAACTGGCATAAACAGTTTGGAACTAAACATAACTGATTCTTGGAAAACACTCCAAAAGTCGGGGCGGAAATAACTGCACGAGTTCCCTAGCACGCAGCCAGCATGCTACTACTAACGTCAGTCGGTTTGCGGAGGGGGTGGTCCCGCTTCAAACCCCATCCTGGCTCTCGTCTGCTTATGGTGTTCCTTGGTCTCCTATTCGGCCTAACTCATCTGACTTTTTTTTTTTTTAGTTTGAGACAGAGCCTCAAGCTGTACCCCTGGGTAGAGTGCTATGGCATCACAGCTCACAGCAACTTCCAACTCCTGGGCTTAAGCGATTCTCTTGCCTCACCCTCCCAAGTAGCTGGGACTACAGGTGCCTGCCACAACACCTGGCTATTTTTTGGTTGTAGTTGTCACTGTTGTTTGGCAGGCCCAGGCTGGACTTTTTAAAGAAGTTCTTAGGTGACATGGTTTCTGGAGCTTACATTGTCCCAGGCACTTTCTTTAGCTTAGACTAAGAAGGTTGCCCAGGAATGCTGCCCCCCAGCCTGCTCCCAGAACCTGTCCCCTCTACCCAGCACAGGATGCAAATGCTAGAGGTATAAATTCTATAAGTGTACATCTAAGATTGGGGGGTGGTTCCCCACTCCTGAGAGTTTAGATGTCAGGCCTTAATGAAAGAGCTATCATCTACATAAAAATTTAACTTAATGTAGAAAAACTTCCTGCTGCCTGGATGCCAGGACAGCCCTGTAGAGACTGATGGAACATTTCCCTGCCTGGCAGGATGGGCTCTTTAAGGGGCTAGGGGGAGTCTGGGGAGGCCTTCCTGCGGACCAGGCTCTCTCCTCAGGGCTGGTGGGCATGTTAATGTCCTTCTGTGGCCTGCACACCCCTGCTGCCATCTGCCCTCCCTGTGGCTTGTGTGTCCTTCTGCCAGATCAGCAGGGATCAGCATGATTATCAAGTTAATCAGAGTCTGACACAGCCCCTCTTTGTCCACCATCATCTTCCTGAGATGCTGTATTTGTTATTGATTATTCAGGATATATAATTTTAGTTGTATGCCTGTTGATAGACATTTGTTTTGTGTCTGTTTACTTTTTTATCTTTTCATGCTGCCAAAAATGTGATTCTGGATAGAGGCTTGCATAGGTTTCTGAGTGCTGGGGATACAGAGATAAATGACCTGGGGTCTCTGCCTATGAGGGAGGTCCTGCTTGGTTTATTTACTCTCTTAAAAAAAAAAAAAGAGTTCATTATTATCTGGATATGGGCCTGGTACAGAGTACTCACCTCATCAATATTTGTTGAATATTTTTGTTGTTGTTGCAGTTGTCACTGTTGTTTAGCTGGCCCAGGCTGGGTTCGAACCCACCAGCCTGGGTGTATGTGCCCAGCTCCCTACCCACTGAGCTATGGTGCCACCCAATATTTGTTGAATATTGATGCATGAAATATTATTAGGTTCAATTACATGAAATTGCCGATATCCAGTCATTTCAACTTGTCAGAACGGTACTTCATGTCATACAGTTTGATCTAATATAAAAGTAACAAACATCACTATGGAAAATCTAGAAAATACTAAATAGTATGGAAAGATATGACCCATAGTATTATTCTTCAAGGATAACTATTAACTTTGGACCCTCTTTTAAAGACAGATATGAATATTGATTTTCCTCTATACACGTATTGTGCAAATGCTGTCATAAGAAGGTACCATCTGCGGGAGGATAAAGGATAAAAGTGAAAGTCTTCCTTCCCTCCCCAACTTCTCTTCCCATGGAACCATTGCCAAGTGTTTGGCGTGGAGGCTTTGCGTTATTTATGCAAATATGTGTCCATTTAGAATTGATAGATTATTTATATAAGTTTATGCAAATCAGTGAGGTGAAACTAATCGACCCTCCGCTGGCTAGTTTTGCTCTCAAGGTGATGATGTGCCCCTGCAGTCTGCAGCCGCTCCTCCTCCAGCCAGACCTTCCCACTCGAGGTCCACACTGCCCTGGTGGCCTGTTAGAGGAACTGTAGCTCCCCCTGGAGCTGAGGAATAGCCAGGCTGGTCTAGCGACCTGCTCCTGGCTGCTTCTATCTATGACAGCAAGAAGGAACCTTTCAAGGCCTTGCTGAGCAGGAACTCAGGAACAGTCCGGCCTGTCAGGCCGCTGGCAGGGGTAGCACTGACAGCCTCTGTGGGAGGGTGTGAGGCGCCAGTCTCCAGGTCCCAAGGAGTGCTGACATCCTTTTCACTTCTTCTTTTGCCTACTTTATAGTCTTTTTTGTTTGTTTGTTTTTTTGCTTTGTTTTGTTTTGAGACGGTCTCAAGCTGTCGCCCTGGGTAGCGAGCCATGGCGTTAAAGCTCACAGCAACCTCAAACTCTTAGGCTTAAGCGATTCTCTTGCCTCAACCTCCCAAGTAGCTGGGACTACAGGTACCCTCCAGAAAGCCTGGCTGGCTATATTTTGGTTGTAGTTATCATTGTTGTTTGGCAGGCCCAGGCTGGATTCAAACCCTCCAGCTTCGGTGTATGTGGCTGGTGCCCTAGCCGCTGAGCTACAGGTGCTGAGCCTTCATAGTCATTTTGTCAGGGAACAGGAGTTGAGTTCAAACCCTGCCCTTCTGTAGGAGCTGGGGTCTCAGACCCGGGTGATCTTGTTGAGACTTGATTTATCCCTCCTTAAGTGAGGAGGATGCAGGAGCTTGTGCTAGTAAGAGCCAGACCAGGGACCAGGTCGCTGACCTGCCATTCACCAGCTCTGTGATCTCAGTTGCATAGGTAGAACTATTAGAATACTGCTTATAAGTTTGCTGTGACATGATGATGTTGCTAACTCTTACAAGGTTATGGTAAAGAATGTATGAGACAGTGAAGAAACCACTTTGTAGGCCACAAAACCTTGTCTGAATGTAAGCACTATTATTTTATGTTTATCTATAGTTCTATAAAACCAAAAACAGCATCGGGAGGTGCCAGATCGTGTTCTGCTTGAGTGGAATTTACAAATGGGGAGGAGCTGGGGTTTGCACCTAAGAGATCTTGTTGTTCTGCTGCCTCCTCTACCGCACTGCCCACTGCTTCTGCCTGGGGGGATGGCACTGGAGAGTGTCAGAGTGGGCAACATTACTGAACTTTACAGAAGAGAGGATGCCCAGGCCCAGAGGGCAAGTGACTAAAGTCATATGGAGAGCCAGTGTCAAGCCTCGGTCTGTGGTCTTGATATCCTGGCTTCCCTCCTTGGTCCTCCTCTGGCCCCTTCTAGGTGGGGCTGATGACCGCCCTGATATCAGCTTGCATGGGGGCCAGGGACCTGCGACAGGTACAGGAGATAGATAGAAGGCAGGAAACCCAAAGAGACTTTCTTGCAGACATAGCAGGGTCTGTTCACAAGTGTCCTGTGGTTCTGCTTAGGGAGAGGTGGGGATGGGGAGCTATAAAGAGTGTGGGCAGGATGAGTAGGCAGGTTATCTGATGTGGAGCAGTGAGCAGGGGTGAGGGGCATGGTGGAGTGTTTGTGTGGGGAGGATGAGGAGAATGGCAGTGGAGATGGAGGGAGGGCAGATGACCCGCTCTGGTTGTGCTTACCTGGAAGGTGCTAGAACCCTTAGCTGCTGAAAGAGTTTCCGGTGTAAAATGGGGATTCACTCTCCCCCGCTGAGCTGCTCTCCCTGTGTAATAATATTCGCTTTTGTTCTCCCAGGCTTCAGAATTCTGTTTGCTTCCCTAGGGCCTCCCAGGCTTCACCAGGCCAGGGTCTGCTCCCCAGGGACCTGGAGCCAAGAGCTGTGTGGATTCGCTGGATGTGTCTGCTGGTCCCTGCTCCTCTGGCTTCATAGAAAGGAAGTCAGAGGCTGGAATTTTTTTTTCCTTTTAATTCTTGAGAGGCTACATTGAGAGACCGATCTCAGAGTGAAGATCCTTTGAGGATATTTCCTCTGGCTGAGTCTAATTGACTTAATCTGTGGTATGGCTCATGTTTCCCTTTGGGAAAGGAGAGCTGATGCCTGACTCACTCCTTCATGGAGTACTGTGTGCCCAGTTTCTCTCTGTTGGAGGGAAGTCCTGCCTGGCGCATTCTGATGGAGTCATTATTCTCACTCCTATCCCAGAGACAGCAGGGCCATGTTCTTTTCTTCTAGATCTGAGGGTGGATGGAACTTTACTGTACCTGTTGCAGGTACATCCATCCAACTTTACTGAACTTTACAGAAGAGAGGATGCCCAGGCCCAGAGAGCAAGTGACTAAAGTCTCTCATATGGAAAGCCAGTGTCAAGCCTCGGTCTGTAGCCTTGATATCCATCCTCAAGATGATGGAAAGCAGGTCCTTAGTGCCTCCAGGGGCCCTGTGACACACAGACTGTAAGAGCCAGTGTCAAGCCTTGGTCTGTGGCCTTGATTTTCATCCCCAAGATAATGGAAAGCAGGTCCTTAGTGCCTCCAGGGGCCCCTGTGACACACAGACTGTAAGAGTTCAGAGAGAAAGCCTCATGGAGGAGACAGTAGTAAGCTGGCATGTTGGATTTGAGCCCTACCTAACCTGGCAGGGAGGGGCAGAGGTGACTGCTGTGAACAAAGGTCTGGAGGATGAACATGGATGTGGGAACCTCTGACTTGAGAATTGAATGTGTAAGAAAGAATTCTAGGAGGTAATTTGGGATCTGAAATGGAGGACCAAACAAGATAGTTTTGACTACATTCTGTAGCAATGGGGAGCCATTGAAGGTTTTGGAGCAGACAAGTGACTTGAGCTGAGCTGTCCTTAAAAATGATTATTCTGGCAACAGAAGTGAGGGCTGTGAGCAACAGAGTATGTAGGAACCTGCCTGTGTGTGGTAGAATACAGGTAGCTTATCTGAGCAATCAAAGGAAACATAGGAGAAAGGGATTTATTTAGTCAGGATACACTGAGGGCCTGCTCATGTGCTTGCTGTATTAAAAGGTACAAAGGAGGGAAAAGTCTGGGTTGTTGCCCTTGTTGAACTTTCACATCTGATTGTGAAGATTGCCATACACTCCCATAAACTAGTGAGAGACTTTTTCAAAGATACCTATGAGAAGGTGAGAGATGAGAACGATGGATAACCACATGCCACGTAATAGTGGTACAGAGATGGGGAATAAGACTGATCAAGCACCTGTTTAATGTCAGGTACTATGCCTGGTACTCTGATCCTCACCCCAATATCATACAGATTTCAGGGAGAGACTGAGGTGCTTTCTTATGGACACCCAGACCATTGGAAGGTGGGGCTGGTATTCAGCTTCTGCTCCATTCATTTCCAGAGTCTTGGCTGTATGCTAAGGGTGGGGGTGGTGCTTTTAACCAGGCTTTGAAGTTAGTATGAGCAGTGGAGGTAGGGGGTACATTCTATCAGTCTAGAAGGGAGAGTGGAAGTGAGGAGAGGAAAAGAGGAAGAGGAAGAAGAGGAGGAGGAGGATTTTGCCAGGGACCAGGGCTGGCAACTAGGGAAAGATGAGCATGTAAGAATGGTGGGCAAGAAAGATAGAGCTGAAAGAGGGTAGGTTGATGTGTCCTCCTTTCCTCTGAACTACCACAATGTCAACTAGAAAAAAGATGATGAGAGACTTCTTCCAGTCAAGAGTGACAAAGACAGTCTTTCCTATAAATAACTAGGAACTACTATAACTGAGAGAATGACATGAAGGCTGTGTTGATCAGTTTGATGGAAGTATTTCGGATTGCATGTGAAAACCCCACACTGTACCCCAG
>CAUYQV010197909.1:0-13816 GCA_963574575.1 Galagoides demidoff | reverse complement strand
TCTAAATGCTGTCAGCCTCTATCTATTCTGTAATGAATCAGTCTACTTTTTTGCCTCAATAAATCTAGCACAAGAAAAATTACATCTCTTTGGGATGACTAAGCAGCTTACAGAATCTCAGGGTCATCATTCTGGTGACAGTGTTCTGGGAACTGTAGATTTTAGAGATGGAGAAAAGTGGGTCAAATCCGTACTAATCTCTCAAGTTTCTGAAATCAAAGACTACTTAATTCAATATGTTCTTCTTGATTCTTAAAAATTCATTCCCTTCTCTTCCAAATTTTCTCCTCCAAGGGCAGGAAATTCAATCAACAAAGGGTACCGTGAAGGGAAGCTATGTTGACCCAGACCTGAAATATTTACATATCCACATTTACCCGTTAAAGCATTATCAAATTTAGTGACTCAAGAGAAAATTTCCTAAGAAAAATTATGTGGATATCGTAAGTAGAAATGACATTGCTACCCTGATTTTGCAAGAAATGACATTTTTTAAATGTCAAGAAGAGGTAATAAGAAATAAAGAAAGCCTTTGAGTGTTTGTAGGGACAAATTCAAATAAAAAATACTTCTCATTGCTTTCTTATTATTAACAGAAAAGAAAAAACAAAGTAAGGGCTCAGTACCAGTGAGAAAGTAATTTGTATTTCTCTTATGTTACTAAGAGTACTAAGTATCAAAAATGTGAAACTTCATGTCAAGGAGAGTGGAGGTAAAACAAAATGTGGTCCAAAATACTGGTAATTTTTCAGTAAGTGTAATTTAAAATCAAAGCCTTTTTGAGTTATAAAATGTGGAATAAGAGAGCTGTTAGGGTTAAAATGGGCGGTGGATTTTTTTTTTTTAAATATATCAATGAAAATAAACTGTAGAAAAGTCTTTGTAGACTGACTGACCTAAATCTTAAACAACCTTAGTTCCCAAATGTGTGTTCATTTGCTTGTGTGTTTGACTACAAATGTGCCGACAGGTGGTGTGTCCATTAATTGTCAGTCAACTTTTGGTATTTCTCATTTGTCTACCAAGTAATCATTCTTAGTCACATAACTGGACTCTTACCCCAGATGAAACCTTGGTACCTTACCAGTGACTCTGACATTTTCCTCCTCGTTCCATCACACACCATAACCAGCAACTGATTCTTGAATGTTTTTTCCCAGATCAGCATTGACGGATCTTGCCCCATGACTTTGTCCAAATAGGGCTCAGCCTTGAAAGGGAGTCAGAAGTGAGGTTGCATACTTAGGCCGGCGATGGAAAGGCTGGGTGTTTGATCAGAACAGTATGGATATTAAAGTTAGGAAGTGTAAGGGGTAGAGAAGCTGGTAAGTTTGGAGCCCTAATAACCAGAAACAGTCTATTTCAGCTTTATCAAGATGCCCTCTGCAGAAGAGCAACAAGGGAAGGCACTTCTTAAACTGGCTTCCATGATCAATAAATACCAAAGTAGCTCCATCACACAATTTTTCTCTTGGAGATTCAGAAAGTGTATTGGCATATTACAAAATTTTTGAAGTCTGGCCATAAAGAAACATATTTATCTTTGTTCAATCTACTCCTTAACCCAGCCTATTTGCCAAACTTCTTAAACTTATGTTTTCATTGACAAATCAAAACTGTATATATTAATCATGTACAATAGGTTGTTGCCATGCCATTTTTTTCAGAAAATTATTTTATTCAATTTTAATTAATTTTTTTCAGTTTCAGAATATTACAGAGGTACTAATGTGCTGGTTACTTTGACTGCCTCCTGACAGCTGAATGACTCACGACTCCAGCTCTCCAGCTTTCTGGCTGTCTACCTTGTCTACTGTCTGTTCCATACAATTTAGCACTTAATTACCCTAAATTTTAGTGTCAGTAGAATGAGTAATTTCTAAGAAATTTACTGAAAGAGGTTGTGTCATTCATGCAAAAATAATTTTATGAAAAATTGGAGAGGAAAGAAGTCCTAAAAGAAACAACAGAAAAATTTAACCATGCTTTCCTCAAACATCAAAAATAGCACTTTACATATTACAGAGAATTTGTGAAAGTTGTTGAAATCACAATGGAGTTGTTCATGTTAAAAACTCCTGACCCCGCATCCCCCAAAAAACAATTCCTGACAAACAGAGGCAGGGGAAGCTATGAAGAAAGGGTTTTCACACTTGTATGACTGATTAGAAACCATTACAGAAGACAAAATAGGACGCAACCTCACACAAAGGCCATCACGACCTTGCACAAAAAACACTTCCACTTAGCAAATGCCTGTCCAACCGTGGATTATCATCACCTCATTATTGACCTTTATACCTATGATAATTACTTCAAAACAATTATGTAATCATGATCCTCCTCTTTTTTCCTTTGTCTGTCCTTACCTCCCTGAACATGCCCATGTCTTACTACTTTGCTTATGCCCATTGCGATGCCCTGTTCCCGGAGAAACATCATTTTCTTTTAGAAAGCCTCTCTCTGTTTCTTATTGTCAGAGGTGTCCAACCTGCAGCCTATTGGCTGCATGCAGATTATTCGAGGGCTGTTTTCCTTATCCGTGGTGTTGAATATCTCAGAAAGTATGCACAGACCTATACTTTTCAGCTAACAAAATGTTTCATAAATGTTTGTGTATTTACTGTGTGACCCAAGACCACTAACTCTCCTTCATCCAGTGTATGGCAAAAAAAGAAAAAATGTTGGCCACCTCTGACAGGCTGACACACTTTCATACACATCAGCCACATTCGGGCTAGATTCTCTGAAAAAGTCTGCCTCCTTGGTCTCACCATTTCAAAATGTCCTTAAACAAACTACAGAGAGACCATTTCTTGAGATAAACAAGAATAAATCACAAAAGTAATAATGGATACAGAAAACCACTCAAGTGGAGTTCAGGGATGGCAGATAGCTGCCTCTTTTGTTTCGAGCCATCCCGCCAGCCGGGTTCACGGGAGGCTTCACCACCATCCCCACACAGCACTCAAGGCAGGCATCACATCCAGTCAGAGCTGGAGGATAAGGGGACCCCTATTTACCCACCTAACCTACTCTAACTACCTTGCTTCTAAAGGCAAAGGAAATCCTTACTAACAACTCAGTGTAACTTGTCCAGGCACAAACATGGTGGCAGAACCCAGGCAAGAACCAGCCTCCTGACTCTGTCTCGGACTTTCTGCCCCTCATACCCCATTTCTGAAATTCAGTACCTAAATTTCCATTCTAAAGCAATCAAAACAAGAGAAGTGAATCTTTGACAGAGAGCGTTCATTTCAATGTGCATGAATATAATGTTGAAATGAAAAATGACAGCTTCCAGTCCAGTGATAGACAGGGTTGGGTAGCCTGTTATTTTTTTCAGTTTGGTTTATTTACCTAAACCTAGAATGTGTTATGACTGGAAACAGACAAAATGAATTATTCTAACTCCACTTTCCTAGAAAAAGAAATGGAAAATAGTCTTCATTAATAGGAACTAGGCTCAAATCCAGCCTTGAAATAACTTATATTACTGAATCAACTTATTAAAGCTGACTTTTTCCTCATTAATGGTGAAACATTATTTATTATTTTAAACATAGCTTTAATCCCTAAATCTAAATCACAGAATAACATACAAATTTGAAAGAATATGAAGAAGAGGTAAGGGAGAGACATAAATATCTGATTTAATATAAATAGCAACCATTTCCTCACCAGGGAATGATGCTCACATTTTAGAATTATTTTTCCAAGGTTTCTCTCCAAATCGGCTTCCAAAGGCTGCAATCACCCTCATAAGACAGTTGAAATGAGTATGACTTATCAAATTTTACCTAGTCGATTGAAAATCCTATCTTGATTAACTCTCAATTTCAGGCATACTATAATTGAAGCTGCTTTTTTTGAGAAAAACCATCATCTAACACAGTTAGAAATTGCCTCTGGCACTGTCTGCTTTATCCAAGGAAACCAGGATGACAATTGGCAGTTCTGTTACTTCAGGGAGTTAATCCATTTTCGCAACCGTGTTACTTAGTTACCAGCAGTCGGTCCTGCAGTCTGTCCTTCCATGCTGAGAAGGTAAGCCTGACTCACATTTGAGAAAAGAAGGAGGCAGCAGAAAGTACACAGAATCCCTTCTGTCCAGCACACAGCCTGCGACCACCCAGGAAGGCTGTGGCCACGAGGTAAAGCTCAGCATCTATGCTCCCCCCTCTCCACACAAAAGGGCAGTCAGTTTTAGGGCTCTGTCCATCATTTGGACAATCCCAAAGGGCCTTGGAACAATCTAGCTACAGACTGTTGCTAACTAAGACAGTTCCAGAAGCCTGTAGTGATTCCCACCTTAGCCCCCTTAATCAGCCCAGAGGTCTCTGCTGTGCCATGAATTGGGGTAAAGACAAGAAGGAGACCCACAGCTCTCATCTGACCCCACCCTGATATCCCAGCCATGGCCCTTTAGACAAACAATGCTGACCTCTGGAAAGTGGTCTGGTATTTCCTGAAGGGTCATTCATGAGACAGTGGAGTGCTCGGCTTCCAGTCTCATTGTTCCAATGAATCAGGGATCAACCCCTCCCCCCAATACCATGTCACTGAATCTTTTTTTTTTTTTCATTCAATACATTTACTCATCTGGAAAAGAATACAAATACCCCCAACTCACTTAGCAGAAATATTTTTAGTTAGCATCTGAGACATCATTTGCAATTACTAAAAATCCTTTAAAACACTACTATTTTTGTAATTAAAAACTCAGTTCCTTGAAAAATTACTATATAAATACTACCTAGTACCATGCTTCCCCAAAAATAAGACCTACCCAAAAAAATAAGCCCTAGCAAGATTTCCATGCATTTATTAAATATAAGCCATACCCCGATAATAAGACCTAGTGATGGGCGTGGCTATGCAGATACACTGCATAGCCACACCATGCATTTCGGCATGGAGAGGAAGACATCCCCTGAAAATAAGCCCCAGTGTGTCTTCTTGAGAAAAAATAAATATAAAACAGTGTCTTATTTGGGGGGAAACACAGTAGATAGAAGATGGGTTTAGAGTTAGAAAGATTTTATTTGGAATTAGTGTTGTCACTTTTTCTGAGCTCAGGCTTTCTCCCTTATATGATAATCATAATAAAACTTATTTCACGGTGTAGTCCTGGGGACTATATTAAAAAAAAAAAACATGAAAAGTGTCCTCATGATAAAAAGTAAATAAATAATTTTCTTCCCTCATTTCCTTATTACTAATGAAGAAAATATTTATGTCAAAATGATTTTGAATGTTGTAAATGCTTCAAAAATGTAAGTAACATGCCCATGTCCTATCTAGGCAACTGTAGTTTATATTGCTAATTTAAAGCAACTACTATGCAGATATGTAATCCTATTATTCAAGTATATATGTGTGTGTATATATATATATAATTTGAGTGAATTATAATTCTGTGCAATCATCTAGTGTTGAACAATTCAAATTTGTACCATAATCTGGATCTCTTTTTCCAGAAATGTGTTGCAACTTTATTTCTCTTTTAATCCATCCTGCTATGGTAAAGGAGGTAAAATCTACCCTTCATTTAGTGAGTAACAGCAGCATGCTACAGCCTCTATTCCATGGAGTCCACTTCTTTTGTGTTAGATAGCATGCGTCTTTCAGAATATTTTTGCTTACAGGTCTTCCAGAGCGTGATTACAGCCTCTGACATTTCAAATACACCGATCTATGCAGTGCTAGGAGCAAGTGTCTACACACCTGAGAAAGGAAGAGGGAAGGGAAGGTACTTTTGATGCATATAACAGCAGGCAGAAGTGGTGTTAGGGCCAAAAACACCTGCAAGCTTGTCTGTCCATCTATCACCAAACTGAGCTGTGCCCCCTTGTTACCAAATGGAGGTGGCCAGTGAGCATCACACTAAGATGGAATTTCTGCCACTAGAAGGACAAGGTGGAGATGGAAGAAAATGACTAATTGTTTTGGGACCCATTTCCACCTTAGCGTGCCGTCTACCCGGAACTGCTGGCTTGTTTCTTACACATAAGCTAGACAACTTCCTTACTCATTCTTTCATTCAACATAGTCTGGATGCCTTTTGGAATCCATGTACTGCCTTAGCCACTATGGATACGAAGAAGAATTTCTTCTTTAAAAATTCTTTTTCACAAGAGGAAAAGAGAAGTAAATAAATAATTACAACACAGTTGGATGATGGCTTAGGTACATACAACAGGCCATGAGAACCCAAAACAAAGTAATTAACATGCAAAACTATGGCAACTTTACAAATTGCTGAGGCATCTTTTCCAGGGACTACGATAATCTTCTCTGGTACCAACACGCTGCAGGACTGAGGCCAATCACAGAAGGAGAACAGAAACTCCTCAGATGAACAAACGGGTCTCCATCAGCTATATGGTCTGAAGGTTGCTGTTTCGTCTTTCCTTCCATGTATTGCCGTCTTTTTTAATGTGTGTGTTAAGTTTAATTTTTATATGATTTTCAACCTTATTAACTCCATCTAAACAAGCCCACTTCTGTATTCTATAAGAACAGTATGTTTGAAGGTATGACCATTGGACAACACGTAGATATAAATATAGATGCAGAGATAGCAATAAATGTTGAAATAAATACAGATGTCCTCTTTTTTCAGTAAATACCTATGATCTAATACTTAAATTTTACAATGAAACACTGTCTTTTGGGCAATTTCCTGATATAAAAAGTAGACTTAAGACACAGCATTTATTGGCATTTAGCAAAATTAAGATGTTAGTACAAATAAATCCTCAGTGTTCTTTTCAACAAACTATAAAGACTTGGTTTAAATTGAAGGAAAGGGCAAGGAGTGAATTATGAGGCCTTCTCATTTAAGCTAAAGCAGAAAGTCTGGGCAAACTGTCAGCTGGAAAATCCTATTTAAATATGAGGTATCTACTGGCTTCATTGCTAACACAGTTATCTAGAAACGTAAAATTCACATCAGTCCCAGAAGAAATTTATTATTCCACTCTGAGGCAATTTTCAGTGCTAACTAATTTGTCCAAGTCTCCTCTTGGAAATCTTTGGCTTTGGCATTTCTCTTAGTTGTCCCTGAAACCACACACCACCCTGGAACGATAAGCGTGAACATATTAATGCTTTCCTCCGTGACTGTCTACCCCAGTCACAGGGGCCAGGGGCACATTCTGATACGTAGCATTAGGCATGAGCCTGCCCCAGATACTCAGGCATCAGGGTTAGAGGCACCAGGCTCACCCTGGGTCTGGGTCTGCCTTAAAGAGCCCACTCCAAAGAGTAACAGCCGTCACTCTCCCTGACTCCGTCCTCTTGTCCTGCCCTGGTGGTCACCAAAACCAAAATGCTCTGTGTCCTGACAAAGTCAGGGGGACACAGTCACGTTGTATTACTACCATCAATCTGACAAGACATAAAAGTCCTAAACTTTATCTCTCATCTCCAGTTAGTCATATAATTAAACTTTTCCACAAAATTTCATTTGTACCAATAATGAAACCCACACTGCCCATGGATATAATCCAGTGCTTTCGTCTTTCCATCTGTCAACTCTAAGTAATTTTTGATCACTGTTCTTGATGAGCTTCTCCTATTAAAATGCCCAGCATACCTCCACGGGTAATTTTATTTCTAATGAATGTTTTCTGCTGATAGTAGTGCCATATTCTCTGTCCTACTCTCGTAAGTATCCAACTGTTATCCTATGAGTGGGTTTTTGCCAAGATCTACTTTTTTCTGAGATTTTTATTACACACTTCCAACTAACAGTATTTTCATTGCATTGCATGTGTAAAAACCGCAAAAGACAAAAAAAAGTGAGAATTTAAAAAAAAAAAGAAAAGTGAGCTGAGCGATGATTCACATCCAAGGAGTCTGATTCATAAATGCTATGGAGAAAGTCATTCATTAACTTAAGGTCAAAGGCATGCAAGCTAGTTGCTACTTAAATGGAGGCCAACCAGAACATTAATAAGGGAAATTTTTAAAAAGTGGATGCTACCATGAAAGAAACAGTTTATTTTTGATAGTGAAAGTGGCGATCTCTCTCTAGGTTATCTAACAGACAACATTCGGGGGGAAAAAAGGGATTATATGAGCAGTGTGGAAAAGGGTAATATTCAACTTTGACTGTATCAGTTACCAAACTCCAAAAGCATGCCAGGTATATATTTTTGAGAAATTGTTTTCCCTTAAAATGTTGTTATTAGCCATGGTAGCAATGCTTTGCTTCCAGCTAACAAAAGCCAGATCTCAACTACAGCGCAGTTGAAATAGAACATGGCCCCAGTAACTCTATTTCAAATTCACTCAACCCTTTGTAACACACTTCTGAATTTCTATTGGTGAGCAAACATGAACCCCACTATTTTTTGCGTACATAAACACTCTATCTCTCCTATTTAATTAAGTCTGTGAGATAATTATTGTTCTTCTCCTGGACAGAAGAGCAAACAGGCTTGAAATTCTAAAACGACCTGCCCTCAGCCTGAGTATGTGAAAATGCCTTGTAACTCAGTCCTTCCTCAGTTTTCATACGACCCACCTTACAGCGCCAAGCCCAGGACATTATGCCCTGTGAGGACGTATGCACAGGATCAGGGAGATGGCCATCAGTGACCGCCCGCTGAGTACCCAGGATCAGGGAGATGGCCGTCAGTGACCGCCCGCTTAGTACCCGGCTTGCAGCCTTTGCGAGCATGCGTAGATTCAGACATTTCTTGGGCCCTCTTTAAACAGTCTTGTTAGATCCCATTTTTAATAACTCTTTTAATTTTTGTAATAGACTCAGTCAAAGATCAAAGCTGCAGCTTAACTTTAAGCTACATATTCCGTACTTTCTTCTTTAATTTGTAGTTATGCCACATCTTGCTTTTTTTTTTTTTTTTCCACAGCGAGGGATAGATTTTCCTTCATGAAGGAATAAAACTTGCCCTTAAGGAAATGGTATTCATTGTCAATAAGCATTGACTAACGACTCTGTTAAAAGTCAAAAGCTCAGTCTGAATAGGGCAAAAAGATGGATAAGAGCTGGTCTGTACCTGTACGGGGCTTAAAATTAAGTTGTGCAAACAGAAATACAGTAGACCCTGCACAGCTGACCACCTCCCTCCGTTGACCTAATCTTCACCGACCAGCATGCACCTGCACCACCCGTATGTATCAGTACAGCAGGCTCAGTTTCCAGTGCTGACCACCTCTGTATGTTGACCAGCTGGCTACGTTCCCTTCGGCAGTCCACTTACAGAGGCTGGAATCAGGGGCAAAGTCAGAAGGGGGGCCTCGTGTTCCTTTTCCAGGGAAAACTTCTTACACCACGTTTCTTCTCTGAGAAACGAGCTCTGGCTTTGCCTGGATGTGAGGAAGGGGCCTAAAACAATGATCCTCTACCATGAAGTGTTACAACAAACAGACTCTGGTTCTAGCAGCAGCCTCAGAGGCCCTTGTTGCCACCCTCCCCAGAATCAGCTCTCTAGGGAGTCCCCAAGCGCAGCCCTAGGGTTCCAGGTGCAGCTCCTAACAACGCTTTAGTATGACTCATTGCTGTTTCCCCTTATTTAATGTTGAGCAAAGAAGAATATTTGACACAAAACGCCGGATCAATGGGGACTTAATTCGGGTGGGTGATTACCTTCTTCACTCATTATGATAAGGGGGTGACGGCTCAGCAATAAGGACTCGATCACAGATGGGTTGTCTAGAGAGGAGTCTGTGACAAAAAGAGAAGAATGAAGATGGTTACCTGAAGCACATGGTTGTAACTCATCAAAAGGCAACATTTCGGGAATACTCACATGGCTTATTTTGATTTACTCTCCTAAAAAAAACCCAGGGAATTGGGCTAATTCTCTTCCATACATGAAGTGCTGCAGATTTCTACCCTTTTGAGAAGACTTTCCCCTTTGTGTTACTACAATACAATCCTCAGTGGCGCGGCTTCCTGAGTCCGGGTCCGTCCTGCTTTTTATTCTTTCCCTACTTTTGTGCCTCCCAATCCACTGTAAAAATCAACCCCAGGCAGGTGAGGTTTCCAACTTGTCTTCCACCCATGTTCGCTCTGCGTTTGACACTTACACTGAGGTTTTCATGCTTGGTTGCCACACTGATTACCAACTCGTGCTGACATTTTTGCCTTGAGTTTATCAAATGTTTTTTGTCTTTTAATTCTAGGGGGAGGAATTTTTGAATTTTTATATAACACATAACTCTATAAAAATTTAATAGAAAAGTGGAGAAACCACTGCTAAATTTTTGGCATTTTTTTTTCCCTTTGAGGACTTTTTCTACATATGTTATTTAATTTTTATTTTGAAATAATTTTAGGCTTACAGGAAAGCTGCAACCATAGTGTAGAGTTCACATTATATACTGTTCACCCAGCTCCTACTGTTAACTTGTCAATATCTTCCACAACCATGGTATAATGATCTAGCTCTTCTGTGATTTTTTTTTTTGAGATAGTCTCACTTTGTCACCCTAGGTAGAGTGCCGTGGCTTCATTGCTCACAGCAATCTCAAACTCTTGGGCTCAAGAGAGCCTCCTGCCTCAGTCTCCCAGGTAGCTGGGACTATAGGTGCCCGCCACAATGCCTGGCTATTTTTTAGAGATGGAATTTCACTCTTGCTCAGGCTGGTCTCAAACTCCAGTGCTACCTAATCAGTTCTGGAAAATGTCTAACTCCTCCCTAGCAATCTTGACATAGCTCAAACGTCATGCAGGCCAATTTTCATGTTCATTGTCTTTTATCACACAGTAGATAGTCAGGAATATTTAACCGGGTCCTTTAACTCAGAAACTAGTTTCTTCCTGTTCCACCAGCTCAATTTTGTGTTCAGACAAGAATCAAAATGAAATCCTCACAAAATAAACTGCACTTTAAGGGTTTTTAAAAATGTAATTACTATAAGCAATTATAGTATACTAATAATAATTTAGGCCATTTGCTACTAAATACGTGATATTATCCAAATTCTTTATTTCTGAATCTCTGTCAAAACATGCCCTGATTTTATATGCAGAGATTTTGTTTCGACTCAACCAAATTCCCTTCTTGAAAACAGTTTGGATAAATAGACCCTGAACTTGTCTGCTGTGCTTGAGTGCCAGCCAGTCTTGGTTACCTGCCTAGTAAAATATTAATACTAAGGCTAGGACTACACGCTGTTCTTGCCAACCTCTACCTTTCCGTCCTACAGAGAGAAAAATCTAACCACAAATCCCAGACCCACTCTATCCGTTGACCACACACCTGCCCCTGTCTTCCAATATTGAGGAAACTAAAAATTCTCCACCACTATGCTGTTCCTTCTTCTTGTACACCTCTGTCACTATATATGGATCACTGCCTCTCACTTCCAACACCTGTGATCTTTCTGATTTTATTCATTTATACAGACAAGATCAGGCTTATTTAGGGGGATAGGGCCATAAGCTCACCTATTTATTCAACCAATGTATGGGATGCTCAGCCATGTTAAGTAGTGTGCTAAGGACAGGTGCAGATGGTCATGAAGGAAAAAGGAAAACTACTTCCTCACTGAAAGGAGCTTCAGTTTTGTGAGGGCAAGAGACTGTAAAGGAGTTAAAAATCAACAACAACACGTACATACAAGGTGAGAAATGTATCGGGAAAGAGAGGATAACAGAGTTCAGTCAGGAAAAACTTTGGAAAAAATACATTATGAATGGAGATTTGAAAGATAAAAATAAACCAGCCTGTGAAGCATGCAGAAAATACTTCAGGCCAGAGAACAGCAGCTGTGAACATCCTCCAAGGCTTGGGGAGTTGGAGAATGAAACAGAGGCCAGTTTGGCTGGAGTCGACTGAGAGAGCAGAGAAAGACGTGCAAATCCTGCGGGCCCTGGGAAGGAGTTGGGATTATTTCACAACTGTAATGAGTAGACATCAAAGGCTGTTAAGTGGGGAAACAACATGATCTTTATTTTTGAAAGATGACTCTGGTGAGTTAAAAGCAGGTGTTCACATAAAAACACAAATGTTCATCGACACATTGTGCAAAACGGCCAGAACAGCAGCCCAAATGACCATCACCTGATGAACGGATAAACAAAAGGTCAAATATCCACATGATGAAATGACCACAAACAGGAAGGAAGTGCTGGAGCCCGCGAAGACACGGGGGAACCTTGAAAACGTTACGCTGAGTGAAAGGAGCCAGACACAAAGGCCACGCATGTAAGAGGCCATTTGTATGGAAAGTCCAGAAGAGGCAAATTCATAGAGACGAAAATGGATCAGGGGTTTGAGAGCCTGGGGAAGGGGAGATGGGAGATGGACAATGGTTGCTTAATGGATGAGTTTCCTTGGGGAGTGATGTAAATGTCCTAGAATTAGATATTGGTGATTGTTGGAAAATGTCTCCAATGCACCAAATTAATTAATTAAGTGCACTTAATTGTACACTTTTTAAAGGGTTGAAATGATTAATTTTATGTTGTGCAAAAGGGAAGGATCTAGAATTACTCAGGTGCTTCTGACTGAAAGAACTTGCTTCAACAAGAAATGAAGGGCTCAACTTGGGATATATTAACCTTCTGAAATCCATGACCCCACTCTGAACTATACTATAAGAAATGTCTACGTCCTAGCATGTTAGTTTAATTTTTCTAAATTTCACTTTCCTCATCTACAAAATAGGAATACTAATGGTATCTCTCTCCAATGATTGTTGTGAGAATGAAATCAGGTAATTGATGTAAAGTTCTTAGCACAGTTCCTAATGCACAGCAGATCCTCAATCTGTCTCAGAGATTATTATTGTTGTTATAATTTTTGTCTTAATTGCTATACTTCCTCCATAAACTGCTTCTCTGTCCCAATACCTGCAGATACTGGGCTTACCCCAGAGAGCTGGTTTTGAATAACATCTCAGCCCTTCAGCCAATGAGCCCACAAGCAGCCATCATCTGCAATAATTTGAAACAGAGGGACCTGATTGGCTGAAAACAACATTCAGGTCCCTTAGCCAGTCCAGTGGAAACAAGGCCCGTTGAGCTCTAGTAACTGCATGACAATTTCCTTTATTGAAAGCACCCAACTCACTCCCTTCTAATTGTCTGCTTTCCTAGCATCCTCCTGTCCTTAATTTCATTTCCCCAAGCTTCCCTTCCCACAGGGAATAAAAAGTGCTGACAAGCTGACAGGAGTATTCCAGTCTATTTGGCAGTTAATTTCCTCATGGAGACTTGTAAATTGATGTTCTGGTTTATAAACAGACTCTTGTTAAGTTTGGCTAAAAAGAATCAATTTGCCTGGGCTTGTTAACCTCTGAGTGACCATATAATAGCCCAGTTCTGAACCTGTGAGCTC
Source organism: Galagoides demidoff (assembly GCA_963574575.1). NCBI lineage: Eukaryota > Metazoa > Chordata > Mammalia > Primates > Galagidae > Galagoides > Galagoides demidoff. The sequence continues at coordinate 497 of CAUYQV010197909.1, read as the reverse complement.
TGTATCAGACCCTGGGCAGTGACAACCCTCCAAGGACTGGCGCGTGCACTGTGAGCCAGGCTAGGCACAGGCCCTCACGTTGAACAACACAATATGTCACAGAGTTGTGAATATTGAGTATGTATGTGTGCGTGTGTGCGTGTGTGTATACATGTATATGTAAAAGTACCTGACACGTGGTAGACCTTCAGTAAACATTAGGTTTTTTTTTATTTTTATTTTTAAAACCATCTAACGGCTCGGCGCCTGTGGCTCAATCAGCTAAGGCGCCAGCCACGTACACCTAAGGTGACGGGTTCGAATCCCCAGCCCAGGCCCGCCAAAACAACAATGACAGCTGCAACCAAAAAATGGCTGGGCATTGTGGCGGGCGCCTGTGGTCCCAGCTATTGGGAGGCGGAGGCAGGAGACTCGCTTGAGCCCAGGAGTTGGAGGTTGCTATGAGCTGTGATGCCATGGCACTCTACCCAGGGGGATAGCTTGAGGCTCCGTCTCAA
>CAUYQV010197906.1:0-10226 GCA_963574575.1 Galagoides demidoff | reverse complement strand
TAGAGTGCCATGGCATCACAGCTCATAGCAACCTCCAACTCCTGGGCTCAAGCAAGTCTCCTGCCTCAGCCTCCCAAGTAGCTGGGACCACAGGCGCCCGCCACAACACCCGGCCATTTTTTGGTTGTAGCCATCATTGTTGTTTGGCGGGCCTGGGCTGGGGATTCAAACCCGCCACCTTAGGTGTACGTGGCTGGTGCCTTAGCCGATTGAGCCACAGGCGCCAAGCCTATCAACTTATTCTTGCCAGTAGAGAAATTATTTCCAGAAACTTCCAATACAGTTTTTTTCTTTTGTTGAAAAATTAGTGCTTGAAGAAATATTTTTTTTTAAATCACCCCCAGGGACTCTGAGATGCTGCTTTTATGTAAGACTTTAATCCAACAAGTCCTGTGTTGAACACTTCACACTGTTACACACCAAAGTCAGGAAATACATGTGCTAATATATTTTGTAGCTGGGAGCTAGTGAGGAAAAGCAATGTGAGGGTTCTAGAATCTCCCTCTGCTGGCAGTGGGAAAGGGTCAGTGTGAGCTGAAAGACTGGTGGAAGCCAGGGGAAGGAGGCAGGCCGTTCCTGAAGAAGGAAGCCTAGGGCCTTGCACAGTGGCTCATGCCTATGATCCTAGCTAGCACCCTGGGAGGCTGAGGCAAGTGGATTGCCTGATCTCTGAGCCAGAGCAAGACCCTGTCTCTAAAAAATAGCTGGGCATTGTGGCAGGCACCTGTAGTCCCGCTACTCGGGAGGCTGAGGCAAGAGGATCATATGAGCTCGAGAATCTGAGTTTGCTGTGAGCTATGATGCCATAGCACTCTCCTGAGGGCAAAGTGAGACTCTTGTCTCTAAATAAATAAATAAGGTAGCCTTTTCTTCCTGGATGGGGTGCTCATAGAGTCTCATGCACATGCCCCAGGACCAGTTGAGGATACAGTAGACCCCCCACTGGCTGAGCAGTTCGTTGATTCAGTCTCCTTGTCCGATCACCCAGCATTGGTCAGTGTAGCAATTGTTTTGTGTAAGTTTTGTGCTGGATACTTGTCTCACCCTGAGATCCTTTGGTTCTAGGAGAGAGAGTAAATAACAAAAAAATTTAAACTGTCAACCTCTAAGAGACTTGAAAACCTAGCAAATTTTGCCACACTTCTAGAAAATATCTATAGACTGAATCAGATCTTTTTTTTTTTTAAGACAGAGTCTTACTATGTCACCCTCAGCAGAGTGCTGTGGCTTCATAGCTCACAGCAACCTCAGACTCTTAGGCTCCCAGAGTGCCAGTATTAAAGGTATGAACCACCACACCAGGCCAGAATCAGATCTTTCTGAAGCAAGATACTTCATTCTCCCTTCTTTCTGAACTGTTTTTCTATTCTTATCATGGAAGAAGAAATTAAACTATACTATGGATCAATTTGCTCTTCAAATGATTCAAAATGAAATTATTTTCATTTTTGCAGTATACTTTACCCTTCCACAATTTCAAATTGCTTTTGTTTGACCATGATATGTAGGTTAAGTCAGTAAATGTACAGCTACTGAGTTTACTTCTCTCTTCCTTTTTTCTCCTAAAATATGAGGTGAGAGAAAAATGTCTTTGGAGACATGTATTATTCATGAATTTTTTTAGAACGAGCCAGGAAAGAGATATGAACCATCTAGCAGCCCTGCTAAAGGGGGAGGCCTCTGCCTTCTCTGTGCAGGTGTGAGCTCTACGCCTCCTTGTTGCTGCCTGAGCAAGCCTGTAAGGGAAGGAGCTTGCTTGTCTTCTGCCAGCTGCCCAGCAACTGGTCAGTACACTAGTAATTCAGAGCTAAGCTTAGGTGCAGAAGAATCTTTTCTTTAAAGAAAAGTCCTCTTAGGTGCTACTTCATAATGTCAATAAGCATCTGACCACTATCTGATTAATTATTAGGAACTTAACAGTTTCCATTTCGTAATGGCTATGTGAAAAAAGTATAACACTAAAGACATACCCCCCAAATAAGATTTCAGCCACCCAACCAAGCAGTTTAAGAAAGCAGTCACTCTCTACTCTTGGGCATATGTCCAGGTTACATTCCCATTTTTCCTACTGCCGAGAGCTGTATTAGGGCTCGCATTTCCTTGTACAGATAACTGTGGCTTCCTTCTGTGTGTCTGAGGCTCTGTGCTGGGCCCAGGTCTACAGAAACTGGTAGCATTCAGCCTAGCGTCCCTGCCCGCTTGTGGAGGGCAGGCTAGAGGTGACAGAGGAGCAGCCTGTGGAGAGCGAGTCAGTACTTTATTGCAGCTTTTCCATCTGCAATGTGGTTCTTACTGCGTTCTGTTGCTTTTTACAATCTGCTGTGCCCTACTGCAACAGTGAGCACACCCAGTACTCAGGTCTTGGTTTCTAAGAACCATTTGCCAATGAAAGGAAATAGGCCTTCTTGGAGAAAGGGCTGATTTAGAAGAAAAAATAAACGGCATTGGAGCATGTCGGAAGGACACAGAAGCCAAGCCAAAAGAGCTCCCAGTGGCCAAAGTTGGAGCAATTAGATTATGAATAAATGAATACCTGTAAGTCCAGAGTTGTTTATATTATTAAATAAATAAAATATGGGGAAGGAGGAACAAGTCTTCCTTATAGAATTGCAGTTACTAAAAATAGAAGGGATGGGGGAGAAAGAAAATCTCTGGGGCAGAATCTACTCATAGATGCTAAAATATAGTGAGTAAAATTTTAAAGAGAAATGAGATACCTATAAAACCACAAAGTAACTTCTCCAAAATATTTGTCAGTTGCTCTGATGGTTTTAACTCTCATCCACAAATTGTCTTCAGGAGGTGGCATTGCATTCCTCTGCCTGAGTGTGGTCTGGATTTAATGATTTACTTCTAAAGAATAAAGTATGGAAAGGGAAAAGTAGTTACCCAAACCAGTGGTCAAGGTCCACCTCACACACCCTGGATACATGTGGCGGTAAGCACACATTTTCTCTGTGGTGCTCTCTCTGAAGTCCCACACCCCTAGTCTAATCCTGTGTGAGCACTGGACAAACCTGAGCTGAGGGACATTTACAGAATACCTGGGTCCTTCAAAGGCATCAAAATCATGAAAGACAAATACAGTGCAGACCAGAGGAGGACACGTGATGATGAAATGCCACCTGGCATCCCAGGCTGGGTGCTGGAACAGAAGAGGGATGCAAGTGGGATAATTGGGGGAATCCAGACAGCCTAGAGTTTAATATGTTAGTGTCTGACTCTTTGTTTCAACAAATCAACCTGCTAATTGGAAGCATTAATGTCCAGGGAAGCTAGGTGAAGGGTGTGTGGGAACTCTGAGTCTCAAATCAATTTAAAAGAAAAAGTTTGAGAATAGGGCGACGCCTGTGGCTCAAGTGAGTAGGGCACTGGCCCCATATACTGGAGATGGAGGTGGTGGGTTCAAACCTGGCCCCTGGCCAAAAACTGCAAAAAAAAGAAAAAAGTTTGAGAATAGCCAGGATTGATGTATTTCTGTTGCTGCCCTGACCCGTGGAGACCTTCTTGTTTCAGGGATGATGCAGTGTGTGATTGCTGTTGCAGACAAAGTCTTTGATGCCTTCCTGAACATGATGGCGGATAAAGTAAGTCTCTTGAAGTATGAGCATGTGTCTGCTGGAGGCCCACAGGGGCGCTGCTGTACCTCTCTCTTCTGCATCTCTAGGCCAAGACCAAGGAGAATGAGGAGGAACTGGAGCGGCACGCCCAGTTTCTGCTGGTGAACTTCAACCATATCCACAAGAGGATACGGAGGGTGGCAGACAAGTATCTGTCAGGTCTAGTGGATAAGTAAGTTCATTTTCCTGCTGATGCTTTGTGGGTATGTATGTAAACTTTTGCGATTTCGAATGCATGAAAAAAATCATCATCACATTATCAGTCAAAAAAAAAAAAATGGAGTCAGAGTAAAAACTCTGAAGGGTGATGCAGCTTCCCACTGGATGTCAGTGAGTTTGCCAGGGTCTGAATTTGGGCTCAGAAACCTCAGTTCATCTCAGCTATCAGGGTCACTTACAGTGGTTACCGTAGTTACTGCGTTCCTCTTGCTGGATGTAATATCCAGTGTCTCTAAGTTCACCCACCCTTGTGAGACCCAGCCCACTTTCTAGCCCAAGGCCCAGCCAGAGATCCCCTGGTAGAAGTGGTGTATTTTGGGCTTCTGAGGAACAAAAGCCCACAGTGGCTCTTTTTCATATATACTCTTTGTGCTGGGACTCATCCCCACACAGATGAGAGCATTCTGAGGCAGTCTGGCCAGCTTCCCTGAGGGGCAAAGGCCAGAGACGGCAGACAGCACCCAGAGTCTGCCTGCAGCTCTCCAAAGGTGTCCAGGGGCTCTGGAGCCTGTCCCAGGTGCTGCGTTCCTGGTACAGGCAGCAGTGCCGTCTGAAGGTGGGTCAGGAGCCAGCCTGAGGCCATGAGAGCAAGTCCAGCACACATGTGACATGCGTCTGAGCTAGGCCTCCTGAGTAGTGCTCCTCAGATAAGTCACAGCTGTGCAGAAACATTGCACCTTCAACCTTGGGGCCATCAGCACCTGTGGACTGTTGCCTTCAAGAGAAGGCACCTTCTTTTTACCCCAGAGTATCATGCAGATAATGTCATTTTCTATGCCATGAAATGAGAAATAGTAGAGAGCCCCTGGTCAAAAACTAGGAGAATTGCTTTGGGGGAAAAGAGGGTACAATTTGGCCGATATGTAACCAGAACAGTCAGTGTGAGACACACTTGGGGTATCTGACCCCGAGGAATGGGACTAGCAGGGGTATGGGGCACATTTCTGATGAGACCCCACGTACTTGCTGCAGAGAGCCTGAGGATGGTGGGCTTTCTGCCCCAGAGACCTGACTGAGCACCTTCAGTTGGCTGGCAGCAGGTGTGGGCTCGCGCTGGCCAGGGGAAGGCAGCTGAGGTGGGCCCCACCGCTGAGGTCCCCCTGCTCTGGAAGTTTGACTCCTGTCCCTGAACACTGGCTCTTGGCACAGGTTTCCCCACTTGCTCTGGAGCGGGACCGTGCTGAAGACCATGCTGGATATCCTGCAGACCCTATCTCTGTCACTGAGTGCTGTGAGTATCCCTGGGTGACCCAGGACTGACCCACATACCCACCAACCACTCTGCATCGTGGCATGCTCTGCTGGACCTGACTTAATGCTATAAGCAGCGTATTTGGGGCCCTTCCCCAGTAAGCTGCAGCAAGTTTGGGAACCCATCATAGATGGGATGGGTGGTGGGGAAAAGTGGTCAGCATTCTCCTGCCCAATGTTAGAGGCTTGGTAGTGGCACCTTGGCAGTTTGGAAGAGCAAGTCTCACTCTGCTGCAGGATATTCACAAGGACCAGCCTTACTATGACATTCCTGATGCCCCCTACCGGATCACAGTTCCTGACACGTATGAAGCCCGAGAGGTAGGCCTCATGTGGTCCCCTGCATTAAGGGCCATCTTCACCAATCCCTGACTGTCTAGGCAGGTGCTTGGCCTGCAAGAGGTCACCCAGTCCCCAGCAGGTGGGAGTGTGTTGGTCCCTTCCTGCAGCAAGAAGACCGAGCACCTGCCAGGCCTTGCCGTGTGCAAGGGCAGCTCACCACCCCCAAGCTGTCCTGCTGAGCACACTGACTCTCAGCTGTGTTCTCAGTTTAGCTGCCAAAGGTTCTTAGCTAGCACTTTGTAGCCTCTCCCATCTGCATTGAACAAGCAGGGTTACAGGAGGACGGCACTGCTCTGAGGTGTACTGACATTTACTATGGCAGCAGCAGAACATGCCTTTGGCCTTGTGCTCTACCACGTTAAAACAGACAAATGAGGAGGATGTCCCAGACATCTTCTCTCACTAATTCAGAGCCCTTATTCTGGCAGGACCAAAGCTTGAGTCCACTCAGAGTTCCACCAACCTGCGGCTGGATCACGTCCTAACTCAGGACCTCCCAGCCAGACCAACGATCAGTGGAGTTCCCCCAAGCAGTGGTGTGGTCCTGGGACCTGCTGTTCATGTAGCTTCTGCCACACAGCCTTGTGTAGGAACTAGACCATAGTGCAGGGTCCTCAAACTTTTTAAACAGGGGGCCAGTTCACTGTCCTTCAGATCATTGGAGGGCTGGACTGCGGGCCCCGGGACGAGTCGGCTGCTAGGCAGGACAGTCGGCAAAAACACCTGGTGGCCTGTGGCCCGCGGGCCATAGTTTGAGGATGCTTGCCATAGCGTGTGCAAGTTCCTGCCCTGGGAACCTTGGAGCTAGACCCTGATCCCTGTACTAGTCTGCTGGGCTGCTATAGCAGAGGACTACAGAGCAGGTGGCTTAAAGAACAGACATTATGGGCTCAGCGCCTGTGGCTCAATCGGCTAAGGCGCCAGCCACGTACACCTAAGGTGGCGGGTTCGAATCTCCAGCCCAGGCCCGCCAAACAACAATGATGGCTGCAACCAAAAAAATGGCCGGGCGTTGTGGCGGGCGCCTGTGGTCCCAGCTACTTGGGAGGCGGAGGCAGGAGACTCGCTTGAGCCCAGGAGTTGGAGATTGCTATGAGCTGTAATGCCATGGCACTCTACCCAGGGGGATAGCTTGAGGCTCCGTCTCAAAAGAAAAAGAAAAAGAACAGACATTATAGGCCAAGTATGGTGGCTCACGCCTGGAATCCTCTGGGAGGCCAAGGTGGGTGGATTGTCTGAATTCAGGAGTTCAAGACCAGCCTGAGCAAGAGCGAGACCCCATCTCTAAAACTAGACGGGTGTTGTGGCGGGCACCTGTAGTCCCAGCTACTCTGGAGGCTGAGGCAAGAGGATTGCTTGAGCCCAAGAGTTTGAGGTTGCTGTGAGCTGTTATGCAATGGCATGCTACTGAGGGTGACAAAATGAAACTCTCTCTCTCAAAAAAAAAAAAAAAAATACAGACATTATAGGTCTCCTAGTTCTGAGGGCTGAGATCCACAATCAAGGTGTCAGCAGGGATGGTTTCTCCTGAGGCCTTTGTTGTTGGCTTGCTGGTGGCCACCTCCTTCCCATGTCCTCAAATGCTCTTCTCTGTGTGTCCAGATCTCCTGTTCCCATCAGAACACTAGCCAGGGGCGGCACCTGTGGCTCAGTGGGTAGGGCGCTGACCCCACATACCAAGAGTGGTAGGTTCGAACCCTGCCCTGGCCAAACTGCAACAAAAAAATAGCTGGGTGTTGTGGCGGGCACTTGTAGTCCCAGCTACTTGGGAGGCTGAAGCAAGAAAATCGCCTAAGCCCAAGAGCTGGAGGTTGCTGTGAGCTATGACACTACAACACTCTACCAAGGGCAACAAAGTGAGGCTGTGTTTTAAGAAAAAAGGACACTGGTCAGAATGGATCAGAGCCCTCCTAACTGCCTTTTGATTTAATCACCTCTGTATCCCAGGCACTCCCATTCTAAGGTACTGATACTGGTTAGAGCTCAACATAGGGATTTGGAGGACACAGTTCAGCCCTGATGAACTGATCTTGGGTTGTTGAAAAGTATTTTCACCCTCTTCCAGAGCATTGTGAAGGACTTCGCCGCCCGCTGTGGGATGATTCTACAGGAGGCCATGAAGTGGGCGCCCACAGTCACCAAGTCCCACCTGCAGGTACTTTCTTGAAGTCATCAAAATGCAATCTCAGTAAGCTCCTTCAGGCTGTCCAAAGAGCTTTCTGCAGATGCAGACAACTCAAAATACAACAGCACTAATGTGAATAAACAGAGATGTCGGTCCAGTGCCTGAGGCTATAGTAGACCCACTACCCCAGAGGCTGCTCTGTGTTTAGAGCCCCTGGGGAAGTATGCTGGGCAGGACGAGAGAAAGGCGGCACCCAGGAACTCTGACTGCTCAAAACAGGTGAGGTGCCAGCTCTGTGGCAGGACGTGGGAGCTGCTCACGAGAGGGAAAGGCAGCATGGTGGTCACAGGGCTGGCAGGCTGTAGTAGTTCCAAGGGCTGAATGTGTGCGGGCATTGCCCATGCCCACAAGGCAGGGCTTGCTGGAGACTGGTGGAGCAGAGGCAGAGTCAGTCACTTGTGTCCCATTTAAGCCCATCTTAAAACCAATACATGCAGAGGAGTCTTTCTGTAAACACCAGTGCCTCTCAGGTGAGCCATTGTTGTATAGACTGTCATAATCTTGCAGAGATGGAACAAAAATGTTACAGCATACGAGAAGACAGTCTCCTTAACAGGGGTCAAAGATAAGACCTCCTTCTACATGTCACTAGAAGAAATCTGGGTTAACAGAGAGCAGTTATATTAGGAGGAACTCGTGAAGTTGGCCTCAGCAACACTTTTTAAGATGAAGCCAGTTTATAAATGTTTCTGTGTGTGAAATCCAGGAAGGATAGAGCAGCTAGCTCCAGGAACCCAGAATGTTTGGGATGCATTTGGTAAGAACCCATGGGTTGTGCCAAGGATAGCTGTAAAGTTTCTCCTTCCCCAGAGAGGTTGAGCAGGGAGGACGGCAGAGTGGGGCCTTGTAACTTTTAGCTTTCTCATTTGTACACTAGAATTCAGACTATGGTAGTTTCTTAATTAGATTTTTCTAATACATACTAACATCTGATTTCCTTCCATTGAGGTAAAGGAAAAGGGCTTCTGCTCCCAATGCTGCCGCATAAGAGGGGAGGCCCCTTTTAATGCCTAGAAGATTTCAGTGGACAAAAAAGGGACTAGTAGAGCTTTTTATTCTCTAACTATTTCAGGCAGGCCTGGCCTAGGGAGGAAGTGGAAAATGAAAAGGCTTGAAAGGATCTTGATGGTGCACTTGGTGTCCCCTTGGCACCCCCAGGCCCACCTCTTCCCTCCCTTTCAGCCCATTAATTCTGAACCCCCACCCCAGTTCTGCACAGCTCTCGCCGCCCAGCCTCCCCTCCCTGTCCTGCCTCCAGCCTCAGTCTTTCTGGAATCTTCCACATCAGAATAATCCAGTTTTAGTAGCAAGTCTGGCCAGTGTACTTTTCTTTAAACTTGATCGGTAGCCACGCCTTACCGCACTGGGCCTATGGATGGGCATCTTGTGTTACCAGGACCTCCCCAGAAACCAGTTCATCAGTGCACATTTGCATTTACAGCCTCATGTTTTTCTGCAAAAAAACACCTTTGCCCAGTGCTATGTGTGAAATGGCCTACCTGGCCTGTCTCTGGCACAGCCTCTATACTCGGTGCTCCTGTGGTGCTAAGCTCTTAAGGCCCCAGGGCAGGAAGTCTCCTTCACACCCCAGGCTCTGCCAGATGTCCTTTGCCCAAATGTTCTTTTGCCATTATGTGGCCAGATGGACTCAGGTGTTTCTCTGCACTCCTGCTATCTTGCTGTGCTGGGCAGCAGGAGTGCAGCAGTGGGAGCGTGGTGGCCTGCATTGCACTGCCTGCCTGTTGGCAACAGAACCAAGGCCTTGTGGGCCTTGCCCCAGCTGCTCATACAGCTCTTGGCAAATAGCAGGTGCTCAGCAAGGACATGCTAAAGGAATACAGGGGCCTCCCGCATTGACCACAGCACTGCACCAACTGGGTGACAGCCATTGGAGAATCAGCCCTCATCCTTGTTTGCAGATGAGCAGGAGCCAGTAGAGAGGCTTTAACTTAGGCATGGTCCCACAGTCAGCAAGGGGTAGCCCAGTACAGAAACCCAGTGTTGGCTCCACTGCCCCTCACCTTCAATGATGAAGTTTTATCTTCCCCTTTTAGTGAAGTAGCATGTTTTTACCCTGCTTCAGGAATATCTAAACAAACATCAGAACTGGGTGTCAGGACTGTCCCAGCACACAGGGCTAGCCATGGCCACTGAGAGCATCCTTCACTTCGCTGGCTACAACAAGCAGAACACCACACTTGGGGTATGTTGCTTGGGGTATGTTGAGCGTCCTGTGGAGCAGCAACCCCCTTAGGCTGGGAAGGGGGGTCACTGAGGTCCTGGATCCTTGAGGGCAGGAGGCGGGGCTGGGAGGCTGAGGCTCAGGCAGAAGAATGGGGGGTGTAGTTTGTAAATACTTTTCTCCTATCCTGTGAGGTTGCCTTTGTACTCAGGGCATACCCCTTTCTGTCTTAAACCCTTAGACTGAGGCGCAACCAGCCGATGCTTAAGAGCTGGCTGTCGGCGGTGCCTGTGGCTCAATCGGCTAAGGCGCCAGCCACGTACACCTAAGGTGGCGGGTTCGAATCCCCAGCCTGGGCCTGCCAAACAACAATGATGGCTGCAACCAAAAAATGGCCGGGCGTTGTGGCGGGCGCCTGTGGTCCCAG